>PVJX010008930.1:0-63237 GCA_004027295.1 Dolichotis patagonum
CATTTTTGTTCCTCCATTCTTCTGTCTGTGCCTTCTTGAGAGGTGCCCAGCCCTTCTTTTATTAATCTACTTATCTCTTGTTTAATTTGAATTAATATTTCAGTTTTGGTCCTGCTTACAAGGTCCTGAAGATATCTCTTTATGTCCGCTAATGCTGTGTTTGATGTTGCATTATTGCTGCCCTCAATCTCTTTTGTATGTACCTCTCCTGGATCAATGTTCTCAGGGTTGGGGGCTGGGAGTTGTTTCTTATTTCCCCTTTTGTCATGTTTTTGGTTCCTTCCATACAAGTATACAGTGTAATGCCCAGACCCTTTTCATGTTGGTTAAGGCTCCTCTAGAGGGCACAGGCCAGGAGCTTTAGCCCTCTTCAATAGGTTATCAGAGATTAGAGTTCACCCATGGGCAGTGTGTGCTAGCTCCTCCCCTCCAGGCCAGTCAACCCCTGCAGGCCTTCACTGTGTCAGTGTGCACTGATCTCAGGGAAGTATTATTGTAGAGACTCACTGTCTCCCCGCCAGGGGCACGGCCTAATCCAAGCAGATTCCACCAATCCAGTCAGCGAGGGGAGCAACCAGCTGAAGCCACTTCCTTATGGAATTAGGGCTGTCGTACCAAATCCAACATGTCATCCAGTCAGTTACCCCTTTCCCATTGTGCCAATGCCTGTCCTGAAAACTGCAGGACTCCCTGACCTCTGACTTCAGTGCGCCTACAGTGGGAATTCACGGTGCCTCTGGGTGGGTCGAGCCCAGGGCTGGTCCGGGCGAGCTGGTTGCTACAGTGCAACTGGCTGGTTGCTACTGGCTCAAGCCAGTTGCTATGGTGCAGATCACTTGTTCAGGTCGGGCAGGAATTCAGGCGGCTCGAAGAGGGCGCCATGCTCGCTGACCTTAGCTTCTCTGATGGTAGTCCCAGGACCTTATATTCAAGTGTTTTTTTGCGGTTTAGTTTTTCCCTGGGTTGTGAGAGTCCATCTCTATCTGTTTGGGTCTCTCCAGGGTGTTTTATTCTGGCATTTGTGCTGTCTCTCTCAGAGAGGGTCTCTCTCTTGCTACCTACCAGTCCCCCATCTTGTTCAATCTCCCCATCCCTGCATTTCTGGAATGAATCCTACTTGGTTATAGTGTATAATCTTCTTGATGACTTGCTGCATTCTGTTTCCTAGTATTTTACTGAGAATTTTTGCATCTGTGTTCATTAGGAAGATTGGCCTACAGTTTTCATTTTTGGTTGGGTCTTTATGTGGTTTTTGGTATCCAGGTAATACTTGCCTCCAGGAATAAGTTAGGGACAATTGCTTTTCTTCAGTTTCATTAAAGAGTTTGAGGAGAATTGGCATTAAGTCTTCTCTAAGTTTCTTGTAGAATTCAGTTATGAATCCATCAGTACCTCAGCTTTTCTTTGTTGGAAAGTTTTTAATTACATTTTCAATTTCAGTAACTGATATTAGGTTATTTAAAATTATTATATCTTCTTAATTCAGCTTTGGGCATTCATACATTTCTAGGCATCTGTCTATTTCTTCTGTGTTTTCCAGCCTAGGTGAATAAAAATTTTGAAGTAGTTATTGATGATCTTCTGAATGTCTACAGGATAATAAGCAAAATCAACAGGTAGCTGGATATAAAGTCAACACACAAAGATAAATATCATTCTTGTACACACCAACAAACTCACTGAGAGAGAAATTATGGAGATAGCACCTTTCATAGTAGCATCCAAAACAATTAAATACTTAATCAGTGTAACAAAGGATGTAAAAGACCTATACTCTGAAAACTATAGTACTCTGTAAAAGGAAATTGAAAAGGATATCAGAAAATGGAAAAATATCCCTTGCTCATGGATAGGAAGAACCAACATCATGAATATGGCTATACTCCCAAAACTGTTGCACAGATTTAATGCACTCCCTATCACAAAGGCAATCCTGGGCAACAAAGGCAAGGCAGGAGACATCACAATCACTGATTTGAAACTATACTACAAAGCTATTGTGATAAAATCAGCATGGTACTCAGAAACAAACAAACAAACCAGCAAACCAGACTGAGGATCAATGGAACAGATAAGAAGATGCAGAAACAACTACAAAGACATGCAGCCACCTTTCTTTGACAAAGGGGCCAAACATGTTTACTAGAAGAAAGATAGCCTCTTTAATAAATGGTGCTGGAAATTAAATTTCCACATGCCAAAGACTAAAACTAGATCCATTTCTATCACCATCCACTAAACTAAAGTCACAATGAATCAAAGATCTAAATATTAGACAGAAATACTAAGTCTACTAGAAGGCAAATTAGGTAGAAATCTCGGGGATATAGGAATAGGCAAAGAGTTCATGAACAAAGCACAAGCTGCATAGGAAGTACTTCAAAGAATCAACAATGGGGTCCTCATCTTATTAAAAAGTTTTTGAACATTGAAAAAAATCACCAACAGATTGAAAAGAAAACCCATGGATTAGGAAAAGATTTTTTTCAACTATCCCTCAAAGAACTTCTATCTAGAATATATGAAGATTTTTAAAAATCAGGTCCCCTAAATTCAAAGAACCAATCCAAAAATGGGCATCTGAGATAAATACACACGTTTCAAATGAATACAAATGACAAATAAATACATGAAGAAGTGTTTAAAAACAGTGGTCATTTCAGAAATGCAAATTAAAGCAACCCTGAGATTCCTTCTTACTCCAGAAAGAATGGCTGTCATCACGAAATCAACCAATAACAAATGTTGATGGGCTTGGGAGAAAAGGAATCTTTCTCCACTGTTAGTGAGAATGTAGACTGGCACAACCACTGTGGAAATCAGTGTGGAGATTTTTCAAAACTCTAGTATTGGCAGTACCATTTGATCTAGCTATGCCCATTTTAGATATTTTTCCAGAAATTGAAAACATTATGCCACAGTGATATATGTGCACCAATGTTTATAGCAGAATAATTTGTAATAGTTAAATCTTGGAAAGAACCCAAATGCCCATCAACTATGGAATGGATAAAATGATGTGGTATTTTTATGTAATGGAGTATTACTCAACTATGAAGAAGGATAAACTTGCCTTTTATGCAACTTGAGATCATACATATAATTGAAATAAATCAGACTCACATGTGTAAATATTGTATTGTCTCTCTAGTGTAAAAAAAACCAAAAAGAGTAAATAGGATCCAAAATGTACAATAGATATTGTGAAAATGAAAAGGAAAGAAAGTGCTCAAAAGGAAAAAAAAACTGGGATGGGGAAAGGAGCAAAGAAAGAAAAAGATTAACTGTATAAATGTATACATATATATGTATGTATATATATAAATATATATATATATAGATAGATAGATAGATACAAAATAGATAACTATACTACTGATCTCTTGTTAGTTCATCAAAAAGAACAGCTGTGTTTTCATTGTTTTATCATTTTTATGACTAAATCTTGTAATCTGAATGACTTTAAGAGAACAATCCACAATACATTGACTAATGTTAGTTGCTTATTTTTTTGAAATGCTGTACCATATCTTTTTTGTTTTGTTATTTTAAAAAAATGCTTCAGGAATGAGTTGATGAAAATAAATATACAATAACTGATTTCATCATTCACTCCTTCCTTCTTTCTCTTAGGGGAATCTGTTTTCTTCCCATCCTAACCTAGAAATAAGAAGGCATAAATCATTTCCTGGGAGAATGAACTATGGTGAGCCACAATTTCTGGGTGTGGTACAGGAGAATGGGTATATATTAGTTTACTTGGACTGCCATAACAAAATAGTGTAGACTAGCTGGCTTAAACCACTGTGATGTATTTCTAGAGCCTGAGAAATCTGAGATTAGAATGCAGAGTTCATGAATAAAACACAAGCTGCACAAGAAGTGCTTCAAAGAATCAACAATGGGGATCTCATCTTATTAAAAAGTTGTTTTCAAGTTTTTAAGTTGTGGTGAGGGCCCTCTTCTTGGTTTGCTTTAGCTTCAGATGGTAAAGGTGGAGAGATGGAAGCTTTCTGGTCTTTCATTATTTTTATTTTAATTTTAAAGATAGTAAAATACAACAAAACAATACAGAACAAGGCCATTCAAGACAATGCAGTGAAATTGGTACAGAATTTCAGAGCAGGATACTGCTTTAACAATAATAGGTGCCATAGTATATCTTGTTATTTTCACATTAGTTGTCAATCAGGTATAGTAAAGGCAAACCAAAAACAGAAAACTATGAAACCAATCAAAACAGAATATTGAGTAGAGTACAATAATTAATCAGAACAAAACAAAACAGTGAAAACAATATTTGACTTCAAAGACAAGTTAGAGGGAAATCCCCCATATTTGGTATATTGCATACTGTCATCCTCCCAAGAGATGCTCAGACCTCTGGCCCCAGGTCAGCATAATCAACCAAACAATACAATAATTTAATTGCTTTATGTACCTTAGTTGCTATCAACTCTGGCTGATCTTGAAACCATCCAGCTGCTAAAGGGAGGAGGGGCACAGGACATGTGATTCTCAGCCCGCACATCGGTAGGCTCATGGGAGACACTGACTTATTCTCTCCTTGGAGTGACCATGGCTCATGCCACTTATCAGAAAGTCTGGCTCATTGCTTTCTTGGTTGGTTCCCCAAGTTCCAGCATGGTTGATTCTCAGGAGACACTGACTTGTTCTCTCCCTGGTGTGTCCCTGGCTTTCTTGGTTGGTTCCCCAAGTTCCAGCATGGTTGATTCTCAGGAGACACTGACTTGTTCTCTCCCTGGTGTGTCCCTGGCTCCCTCTTGCCTCTTATCTGGTTTTATAAGGGCCCTAATCCTATCATGAAGAACCCACCCTCATAGCTTTATCTAAATGGTATCAGAAAGATCAAATAATAAGATATAGGACTTGTGGAATTCCCAGGGACTCCAAACAAATGGGATAGCTATAAGTCATTTTAGATAATAGGTTTGTCTGCTGTGACTTGTTAATTGTGATGTGTCAATTTGAATGACTTAAGAAATGCCTTGTTGATTAGTGGAACACTGTTCTGTGAATGTCTGTGGATGATTCACATGTAGGCTGCAAAGTGAGGAAGGGAGACCCACCCCAGATATGGGTGGCACCAATGCATTGGTTTGTACCCAGCATGGAATAAAAGGGACAGAAGGAAGTCTGCCCTTTCATTTCTACTGAGGAGGTCTAGTACTTACTATTGTTTTGGATGTTCATTCCAGTTCTTTTAGGCTTCCAGAACAGACTCCTCAGCCTTCCAATGGAACTCTTCAACTTTCTATCATGGTCCTGAACCAGACTACTGTGAGCTCAAGACCTTTGACCTTCAACTGAATCCACAGGCATTCCAGTGAGCAGATGGCCATGTGGCTTGCTGTATGTATCCTGTTCCTCTGGTGAACCCTAACTGGTACATGTACTTAAAGATATACTTAAGATTTTAGGCATTTATAAGCACATATTTCTAAATGCATTGCATATTTTTCTGCCTTCTTAATTAGAGGCTTGAACATTATTTAACCTTTTCTTGATGATTGAAGGTCATCATTATTCACATAAATATTATTCTGAAATCCAATAATTCCCTTGAGGGTCATCAAGGTATACCAGGCTGTTTACTGCTACCATGTTCTTCCTAGGTTGCTCTAATTTTTGTGATTTTATCCACTTTAATTGCCTTTTATACTGCAGGCATTAAATACATACTTTTTTCACTATCAATGTATAGTATACCTAATATAGTATATGCCAATAAATAGTACAGTATATCGCTTGTAGTCTGCTGAGGTCTTGGAGATCATGAAGAATTGTACAAAATTTGAGAGTGGTTAGGTTTTATCAGAATTGAATAAATGAGTGCACTAGGTCACCACATCTAGTGACATTGCCATTCTTTTCCTTCTCTGTACATACCAAACCTTCTTAGAGTCCAGTTAGCTTAAAGATACCTGATAAGTGAGGTGCCATTAAAACAATGAGAGCAACAGCAAATTACACTGTGATTGTCAGTTCATTAACAATATCAGGGTAATCCTGAAAAGACAAACATAACCCTCAAGCACCAGCTTGAATAAAAAAGCCCAGTATCTTTTTGCTTGGACTGGCAGCATAAGTTTCCTTTTTAGCTTGTGATATTTTTATTATTTTAAAGAAGATACACATTATAACAGCAAACATATCAATTTGGCACCATTATTATCACTTCAATAACAATTCCTCCTTGTTTTGAGTCATTTCACAGTTCACAAAATATTTTTTCAAGTATTTGATTCTCACCATCACCTTCTGTGACAAAAATTGCCCACAATCTGGCATTCATTCAAGGCCCTGTATTTCTCCTGAGACTGTTTAGGTTCTTTCTCAAGCTCAATGTTTCTGAGACCCTTCCTGCATATTAATGAGGTGACATTAGCCAACAGTGGTAGCAATTGCCCCACTCAGAAGTAATATATAGGCTAATTAAAAATTTGTGAGGAAAAGGGTACACATCTTGAAAGCTGCATCAAAAATAAATAGCTAACAAAGTAAAAAATTATTATACAGACTTGTTTAGAAGCCTCTGAAGAGTTCTCAAAAGAATGCATGACTATTTTACCGCAGTCTTACTTCTTTTCTCAAAGACAATTTAAATAATCTCAGCCCAAACATAATGAAAAGCAAGGAACGATTGTTCATAAGAAAGAAAATAACTTTTATTTTGGACACTAAGCTAAGTACCCAGTCCATTTTTCATTTTTTATTTTGAGACAGGGTCTTGCTAAGTCACTAAATTACCCAGGCTGGACTTGAATGTGGCAGAGTACTGGGATTGCAGATATCCACTCTCCTGGCTGGCTTAGTGTGTGTGTGTGTGTGTGTGTGTGTAAAATCACATATTTTCGTGGCATTAAGAGAGGGCTAGGTACAATACTAATTTCTTCCAGTATTATCAGCCTGTGATTATGGAAATACAATCTATTACTTACATGGAAGAACCATCTCTTATATAAACCAAATGACTTAAGTATACAATTTCAGAATTGATTTGTACTCAGGAAATCCATATAAATTTGTCTTTTCTTGGTTGAATATAGATTATAGGTGCCATATATAATAATTTTTTATTATGATGAAAATTCTGTACTAGATTTACTCTAGTCTGTTTTTTTTTTTGTTTTTTTGTTTTTTTTTTTTTGTACCAGGAATCAAACTCAGCACCTTGTAATTGCCAGGCAGGTGCTTATGCCACTGAATAAATCACCAGTCCTCTGAGTCTGTTCTTCTTACCAAAATGCATGTAAAAGCAGTCAAAAAGATTTAGTCTTCTCAATAAAGATATGAAAATACATATTATGGACTCCCATTGTTAAATTGAAGTCTCATGATTTAGAATACAGACAAGACAAATGTAACTAAGAGCATGGATTGGACAACTTAAAAATTTTAAATGGTTATAAATATTGGATAGATATATTATACTTAAGCTTATGCCAAGAGAGCACTTACTCCATAATTTAAGGCATCCATATCCTCACAGTATTTACTTGAGATAAAAAAAATTTCCCTCATCCTCTTGCTTCAAAATACAGTCCATGAAAAATTAAATGACTATGACAGATGTAAGCATTTGTTAAATACTGTAGAACTAGTTTGAAGCAAACTAAGAATTGAAGAAGACGGAGTAACACAGAATGCCATTCCAGGGTCAAAGATGAATCAAGGATTCAGAGCAGGCACAGGGGATGGCAGCAAAAGGAAAATGTACTTTATTTGTCTTTTCCTTTTCTTGGATGGTTATACTTGAGAAAGAGGAGCTGGGTATGCTCAGAGGAGAGTCAGGAGTGGAGATGAAACAACTCAGGTGAGGGCCTTGTTGCTCATCTTTTACTGTTATAGATGGTTGAAAAAGAAGAGGATGTTGTGGTGGTCCTCTGGAGCTGGCTTGTACCAGTTTGTGGGAATAGATTGTTAAATTTTCAGGAATCTTGTGAGTCTTTTGTATACAGTCATTATTAACAAATAAATCATAACTAACATACAGTTAAATAAGTTATATAAAATGAAGACAATAAATACTCAAAAGTTAATTTCTTCTTAATTAAATTATTTGTGCTATTATTTACACCTAATATATCTGTATAGCAGAAATACTATGTAATGGTATACTACTGCACTTCTTTTCTCAACTCTGCATCCAGTAACAGCATCCTGGTAGCTTGAATTTAGCCATGGTGGGAATATTTACAGGTTGAATGTTATGGTTTATGTCTAGATGTCCCCCCAAAGCCTCATGCAGTCATAGGTGGGGCTTTTTAGAGGTGGCTGGATCTAGACTGTGGGACACTGGGTTTAAGTGCATATGATTACTAAATTAGTCCACTGATTGATTTAGCATAGTTCTGAGTGGGAATAATGGGAAGATTCATTCTGGGTGTGAGTGCTACCTGCCCTGAGGGCATGTAACCTGGATAGAATGTAAATTACAGAAAGAGTGATGATGCCATGGCTTGATGCCATTGCTTGATGCTTGGTGATTGTTACTTTGCTGTCTTCTTGCCTTCTGTCAGTCATGATCTATTTTTCTTCTGTGATGTTCCGCTGCTATGCCACCCTGCCTTGGAGCCAGTCACCTATGAACTGAAACCTCTACAAACTGTGAGCTACAAATTTTGTCTCAGCAATGAGAAAAGTAACTAAGGTAGCATGTAAATTAGGACTTTTTCTTATTTTCTGTATAGAGTGAATTGTTGAAGCATTTACTACTAGATATGAGTGAGAATGACATTTTAAATTAACTGGAATGAATTTATATAAGATATTTGTTAGGAAAAATTTCAAATAAACTCAAATATAGAATTTTAAGAATATCTATGTATCCATTCTCTGGCTTCAATTGTTACCATTTTGTCAATCTTGCATAATCTCTTGTTCTAAATTTTTGTGAAATTTTGTAAATCCAACTTCAAATATCACATGCTTTTTAATCTGAAAATACCTCATCTATCTCTAAATGCTTAGACACTTGGAAAATATATAACCACAATTTTATTATACCAAATATTATCAATAGTAATTTGATGTTACTCTTCAATACTAGTCCATATTCAAATTCTCTGATTATTTCAAAGGTATCTTTGTAGAAATGGCTTGTTTAAACCAGGAGCTAAACATGTGAACTGAGCTTTTTAATAACTGAAAGAGCCCAGAAAGTTATGAGATCTGTCTGAGATGTCATTAAAGAGCAGGAAAAGCAGATTTGACAGAACATAGTTCAAAGCGAGGATTAGAGAAAAATAAAACTGTTTCATGTTTATACCCTACTGAGATCAGACTCTTCAATAAACCGGTTATACAGAGAAGGAAAAAAATATGCTGTATGTCCTGAAAAAAGCATATAGTCTAGGATAGCAGTGATACTTAAATTTTTGGGTGAGGGTGGGATCAAAGGACCTCTTTGCCTGCATGTGCATGTTTACATTGACATACAGATTTTTGCATGCGAGTTAATTTTTAAAACCATATGATTTCGTTCTGGAGTCAATAGAACCAAAACTAAGACCTGGGAGTTAGATGGAAGTAGGAAGGCATGCAAATGAGTAATTATAATCCAAAAAGATAATGTTAAAGCCAAATAATACCAAGTGATATTGGAGGGCAGAAGAATGTGGCTAGTTTTATTTAGTAGCAGGGAAAATAACATTGAATGTGAAGTTTGACATTTTGATTAACAGCTCTTAAAAAAAAGTTTGCCAATCAGAGATGGCTAGGTCTGGCATACCAAATCTGGGTGCAACAAGAGATAGTGCTAAAAGGACAACTTGGCCAAGAGATTAAGAGCTACATGGACACATGAAGGAGTTAGGTTTTAATTTGTTATAGTCATTGCAGGATTCTGAATTGAAGAGTGACATGATCAGATTCTCATGAAATAGTTCAATGGTGCAACAATGTAGGGAGGAATTAAGAGATAGGGAGACTGGACAGGGACTATGGCATGATCCATGAGGTAATAGAAAAAGGAAGGATTTTAGGAGATATTTATGAAATTAAAAGAAGGTGGTATACAAACATAGAGAGATAGATGATAAACAAAATAAAATTTGGATAAAAAAGATTCCCAGCTTTAGAGATCTGATAGAGATGTAGTAATGCCATTTACTGAAATAAGGAATTAAAAATTCACAGCTGTGGTTAGGAGAGAAAAGGAGCAGAAAAGTATCATGGGGTTAGGGAATGTTAAATTTGAGGCATCTCTGGAATATATAGGTAGGGGTTTCCAGAAAGAGTTTGAAAAGAAATTTCTCTAGAAGTTGATACTATGTTTTGGATGCAAGCCAAATATGGCTTAGGGTCATTTAGAATTTCAGATTTGCTTATTGGTAGGGATGGGTGACAGTTAATTTTGAGATCCAGTGAGCTTTTATGGCTTTTCCATGACCAAAATTTTACCATTTAAAATTTAACCTAAGATTTGATGATTGAAAAATATTAATCTCATTATATTCTCCCTTTGTTTTCCTCCAATCTGATTTCCAAACTAATGATGCTTCCAAAAAGAGATCACATTGTATCTCTTTTTTTGCTTAAACTCTTTTATTATTTCTCTTTTGCCCCGAGACAAAGCCCCAACTCAAAGTGTCTCTATCTTTCCTACATGCTATTAATACTTATTCAGTGTGGATATAGATTATTCTACAGGACCCTTTCTTAAGCCCTCAGATCAGGTCTTGGTGAAGTAGAAAATAATATAATCAATCTAGAAGTGATTTGCATAGTAGCTGGGATGAGAAAAAAGCGTGTAATTTTTATTCTAGAAAGGCAGGGAGTAAAATGAGCAAAAGAATAGATCATTTGAATCATGAGTTTTGTGTTATGTTTTGTTGACACCGTATAAGAAAAGTGTTAATCTAATGTTAGGGACACTAAGAGAATCTGTCAGTCTAAAACTGTGTTTCATATGTAAGGGACTAGATATTTGCATTTCTTAGAAGCATTGATTAGTGGAAGTGCAGGTCGATCCAGGCTTTTGTGTTTGCATTTAAATGTTAATCAATCACATTTTATTAAAAATTTAAGGCAAGAGTAAGAATGAAAATGTGTATGAGTCTGTGCTTATGACAAACAAGTCAAGGTGAGGTCTATTCTGAGATGATTGAGGATTTCATAATGTGTGGAATGTTAGGGACCCATCTGGATAACAGATACTGGTGGTAATAATGATTATTTGAGCTTGGGTGTGGGGTTAATGAACATTTATTGACAAATCTGTACTTTGCAAGATGAGAAACAAGTGCATTTCTCACATGTCTGGCCAAATCATCAGTACATCTAACCCTTTATTTAATCATTTCACTAAAAGAATTTAGTAATAATTTATTATCATTTAAAGTGTTTTAACATGATTTAAAAAGAAAAACATTATAATTATGGTTAACATATATACAACATAAAATTTACCATTTCAATAACTTTAAGTGTACAAATGCAACATTTATGGTGTTGTAGTACCATTATCAGATCCAACTCTTAAAGTCTTACATTTTCTCAAAATGAAACTTTATGCATAGTATACAATAACTTTACCATTCTTTCAACTCCAGCTTCTATCAATTACTAGTCTACATTCTAGCTCTATGAAGTTAATGAATCTGTTTCATATACACAATCATATACTATTTTTTATTTTGTGACTAGCTCATTTCACTCATATAATTCCCACAAGTTTCAACCATATTCTAATATGTCAACATATTCTTCCTTTTTAAAATTAATGAGTAATAGTAATAATGTTATACATAGTGTTGCTATATATAATACTATATATATATATCCATTTACCCATCAAATGATACTTGGGTTTCTTCTACCTTTTAGCTACTTTGACTAATGCTGATATGTAAATACTTGTTGGAGTTGCTACTTTGAATTTTTTTGAGTATATATACAGAAGTGGAATTTTTGGATCACATGATAATTTAATGTTTAATTTTTTGAGAATCTACCATATTGCTTACCATAGCAGCTGTTCCATTTTGCATTCCCATTAGCAATGCACAAGTGTTCCAAAGTGGTATTTTTAAAATTGAAAGTTAGAAGAAAAACACTGAAAAATATTGGGAAGGAAAGATGGGCTATAAAAAGCCAAGTGGAGAAAAGTTGCTCTTCCTTTTTAATTATCTAAACCAGAAGAGCTTCCCTGTGATGAGTCTTGAATAGGTTCAAATATGTTTTGTGTAGCATTAGGGTAGAGTGTCAGATTGATTGGTTTGGGGATCTGCTCCAAGGATGGGTAGAACACACTTCTAGGTATGTCTGGGTGGGTCATAGAGGTGTGGTCTTGGGGTTGATATATAGTCCCTGGTTTATTCCTTTCAGGTGTTTTTTTTTTTCTTTGCTTCCCAGTTGTCATGAATTAAGGATCTTTGCTCTACCATGCCCTTTTACCATGTTGCCTCTACTTTGGAGCCAGTGAACTATGGATTGAATCCTCCTGAAAATGTGAAGCAAATTAAATGTATCCTCTTTTAAATTGTGAGTGTTTGGTATTGTGTCTCAGTGACAGGAAAGTGGTCTAATAAATCCTGATACTGACACCCTATTTTTGAGGATGTGAAAGGGTGGTCTGAAAAGTGAAGCAGGGCCTAGTGATATAGGGGAATGAAACTCCTGATCTACTATATGTCCAAAATGAGTTCTTGTTCTTAAAAATCAAAGAATTAATTTTAGGAACAACTGAGGTTAAGAGCAGAAATATTTATTGAGAGAAAGAAAGCTTCTGTCTGAGAGACAAAAGGGGTCCTGAGTGGGTTGCCAAAGATTATGTACTTGTTAGGGGTTTTTGTAGAGTAAAACTGTGAGGTGGGTCTAAATTGGGGAAAACTGGGAACTCACAATGGACATGAGGTGGGGCAGAGCAATGATCAACCAATAAGTTTAATTGTTCAGGTAAAATGGACCAAATCAGGGACAAATTGGGATGAGAGCCAAGTAGCAAGCAAGCATTCTTTAGGGATCAGTACTCTTCCTGTAGGAGGTTGGGATGGTGACTCCTGGCTTCTCAAAGTGATCCATGCTTAATCTCTAAGGTTTATACTTAAGGGTGTGGTTGCATTTGTTTTGCCTTCTGTCCTGAGATCTGGCCCACAACAAGAAGTGTGTGTCTTTTCCAAGGTCACAAGACCACTGGTTCTCTGTGCTGGCTTCTTTGAGGTCCTAGCCCTGTCTGATTTCTCATATTTCTAACTAGCTCAGCTGCCTGTAACACTAGCACTAAAGCCTGCATCTGAGAACACCTTCCCCAAGTTACACTAATGTATCTTGCAAATATGATTTTCTATGTGAGTTAGTATGTGAAAAGGGGTAGGAAAAACTGCTCAAGACTGTAAAAAGCATGCAGATATTTAGGATAACTTGGACATGTGAGGAGATAAACAAACTAGGTAGACTAAACCCACCTATTAAAATTTTTAGTTGTGTCTGATGGAGAAAGTTTTGAGACCTAAAATTATCATTTACATTATGATTGAAAAAGAACTATAAACATTCAAAGAAGGCATTACTGAGGATTTCTCTGTATGTCAGAGCTCCAGGTTGATTTGGTCTTTAGTTTTCTCTGCTTTCATTCCCTTGGGTTATTTCTTATCAGAACACAGATCACACTGTTTTGTAGTATCTACTTAACCTACATCTCTCACTTAACTATATCATGGAATTGAGGGAGGAGACTGGGGGTGGCAGATTGACTGAGGAAGTGGCTATGATCTGTTAATTGCTAAATTCAGGACACATGTGCAGAACAATTCCCAAAGTCCTGCATATAGACTTTCCACTAATACTTGAGCAGTTTTGGACTGGACAGTTGAGACCTGAAGTCAGCCAGAGGTGTGGGAGATACAAAAGGAACAGTCGCCATTGAACTCTCCACTACTGTGTATTATTTTCATAGTAATCCACTCTCACACAGTGGAGCATGTTTCTTTTCCATACCTTTAATAAATGTAAAATTTTTCTACTGTTTGCACTTGTCTTGCTCAGAACTGAAAGAACCTAGAAACTACCTCTAGTAGGAGACTTTAGCACCTCAAAACCTGGTAACAAAAGCAGAAATGTTTGTAGGATGAGTAAGTTTAAAAGAGAACTGTAAAATAACAGGAATTATTTACATAAAGTAAATTGGGTTTTTGACAGTTATGGGATAGTGGTATGATATTATCAATATTTCCAGGGTAATATTTTCAAAAGACCTTTTAGGCTTCTTTTCTAAAGTCCTTCTCTTTCCCTTTTCCTTAGGTAACCAGTATGACTGAATGCCTACATGGGTTGCAATTGCCTGAGTTCATTGTGTTATTTGTGTTTATTTGCTGGGTGTTGGTAAATGAGCCTAGAAATACTGCCACATTACCTTGAGTCCTCTTAAAGATTATTAGTATTAGCAGAATCATCTTTATTTTCCATATGATTTGAATGCTTATATTATACATATGAGTTTTGTCTACTGATGGATTATAAAAGGGATTCATTTTAGCTTTCCTACTTTTACCTACAGGTAAGATTATTTCTAAAAATCCCAATAAAGGATATCCTAGAAGAATAAAAAATTATGAGTTGAGCACTTTTATGAAAAAGTACTTTAGTAATAAATGTTTTGATCTGAAATGTGAAAGCACATATACTCTGAAGGGAAGAGGATAAGATATTTCTTTTTAACACAGAACAACAGTGTTTTTAATCTGGTTAAAATTCTGGGAAACACTGGAAATCCCCAAAGGAAAGTGCCAGATGTCATTTCTGGATCCTGAATACATGGGCTGGACTGCTAAGAAGACGATGCCTGTCCTCTCCCCACATTCAGCTGACTTCTGAGCAACAGGGAGTTGGTGTAAGCAGAGCAGGGATCTAACAATGTCAACTGTGCTGACATCATCCTAGCTGTGCGGGGCTGATGGGAATTCATAATATCAAACATCATATCAAGGGCAGTGACCAGGTGTGACTCATTTCCCTGGAGAAGTGGGAGAGACGAAGGGAAAGGGCAGGATTATCTCACACTGACATACATGCAGCCTTTCAGACTGAGCTATTTGACTGGCTTATTTGAAAGCAAGGAAACATTATTCTGTTTCTGACACATTTTTCTACCAGAAACACTTTGTATTCTACTTCTTTGTACTTCAATGTATAATTGAGTGCTTCAATATCATAATACATGAAAATATGCAGTCTTTAGGAGCATTACTTTTCATAGTACATAAGCCTCGCTATGAGAGTAAGTCGATAAATTTTGCTTTTTTCTATTTTCTCTTCAGGTATCATCTAGTGAACTGTTCAGATACTACTAAGTTGAAAATAAATGGAGCAAAACGGTGTGACACATGACTGATGACACTGGTGTGGCATTATTAAATGAGTATAGTGTTTCAGGCCCCTACCAGAGTACATTACTGGAACAGGGACAGAGGAGCATAGTCAATACTCTATAATTGCTTCTTGGATAGGTAATATAAAAAGCCTATATATTTGTAAGTGTGAGCATCAATATATAGGCTTTTATCTACTTTGTGAAGTTGATTATTTATCAATCAACTTTAAAGATAGTGGTAGTAAAATTGAATGCAATAATCATTTTGATATTAAGGTACCAGTTTCACAAATCTCTTGTCCACTCGAACATTTTATTAGAATTCTTGAGCTGGGGCAATGAAATCATAAAGGGGCATTCATCAAAGTAGTCAAAAGGCTTCTTTTAGATTTAAAGTGTGATAACGCTAGAAGTCTGGTAAACTGATTCCGGGTTATATTCTTTTAGAAATTATCCAGCTATGTCTTTTCACTCTGTGGAATAGTAATTTACCTATATTTTGTGTTGTCACAACACAAGAATCCAGAGTACAATGATTGTTTTTACCCAGTACTTAATGCTAAAAAAAGTCATTTATTCTTTGATTTAATGTGTGTTTTTAGTAAAATGGCATATGCATGACAGATTGTGAAGCATATTGGAATCAATGTGTATTGGTTATGATTGATATAGGCTGAATAGCACAGAAACAGAAGAGCATGCTTCAGATCAATCTATTGGACATTACTTGCACAATACAGATGATGGAGGCAAAGGGGGAATGTACCAGGGGACAAGTGGCTTTCTTAGAATGATATGGTGAATGGCATAAAGAAATCCAGGTTGTTGTTATGTGATATTATGTAAGTTGATAAGAGAGATAAAATAATGAAAGAGACTAAGGAAGCCTAAAATTTAGATAGAGAGTGGTAACAGGAATTGTCAATAGACTTGCAAGCTGAGTAAAAAAGACTAATAATGTACTTTGGGAATGCTAATGTGAGGGACTAATGAACAGAAATGTGAAATATGAAAGAAAAAAGCTTGGAGGACATTGATCTGACTTCTCTAGAATCTTCAGAGTCAAGAATGCTGTGAATTCTACTCAGGAATATTTCAGAAAACAAGAAAATAGAACAAACAGGTAATTTGAGTTTGTAGGAGCAGGATAAATATTAAATTGGCCAAAACAAACAAAGAAACAAAGATAATTGGTTCTCAGAGACTACAGCAAATTACCATTAAGAGGAAAGATTGTACCAATCTGTAATTATGAACCTGAGGAGTTGGAGTTTGCTTATTTATTTATTTATTTATTTATTTTGGTACTGGAGATCAAACTTACGACCTTGTGCTTGCCAGGCAGGCACTTATGCAGCTAAGCTAAATCCCCAGCCCTTGGAGTTTGCTTTTATAGAAAATCTACCTGTTGGAGTCCACAGTGATTTCCCACCAGCAACCTGTATGATGGAGTCATAATGAGACAGGAGAATAGAGTGTGGAAAAACTGGCTGGGGCATTAGATGCAACCTGTTAACTTTAAGATCCTGGAACATGTACACAGAACAGTTCCCCAAGCCTTGAACTTGGACTTCTTGTGAGAACTTGAGCAGGTTTTCACTAGGATGGCCTAAACCTGCTGTTAGCCTGAAAGATCCCAAAACTGCCTTTCAGGACTCATATGTAGAAGTTCTAATGGGTTTCCTGGAGATGTAGATGGCCTAAAAGACCCAGATTCCAAGAAGAGCTTGCTATTGTCACTTTCCTCATGTTGGCTTGCCCTGTGTCCTCCAGAGTATACCTTTATCTTGCTTTTTTTCCTTTTCTTTGTGGCCAAGGATTACTCTGGAGAACCAGTTTTTCCTTCACTCTTCACTTTTACTTTTTCAAATAAACTTTGTCACTTGCATTTTGCTTTTTTCATTCATTTCTTTGTTCAAGATGAGAAGAACTTATAATCTGATTCCAGAAAGAAATGCAAGCACCACAAAACCTGATAGTGTTTATTTGGCAAGCCATTTTTAGAAGGAAACTCTGCTAACAATAGGAACAATGGTTTTTCAGTAATGGAGATTTTAGAATGTAATCTTATTTAAGAAAGTATTGGAAAATTCAGATGTGATATCATGTGTGTATACTCCCAGCTCAATAGGCTGAGGGATGAGCATCACTGTAGGTTTTAGAACAACTTGGGTTCCTTAGTGAGTTCAAGTCCAGCCTAAACTACAGAGTGAGAGACCCTGTGTTTAAAAAGAAAGATAAGTGGTGGAGAAGATTGTGCTAGAAAGGGATTGAAAATTATATGATTGTCTAGAATAGTGTCTTAGTTACTTTTTACTCATTGCTGAGACAAAATACCTGATGCCCAAAGTTGGGAAAAGAAAAGGTTTATTTCTTACAGTTTTTGGAGGTTTCAGTCCATACTCAGTTGGCTCCAAGGCAGGGTGGCATGGTAGGGCCACAGTTCATGGCAGGGCTGCAGTTCATGGTGGCTGCAAACAGCAAGGGAAAGCAGCAAAAGAGAGAGACATGCCTTCTTCCAGCCATTACACTGTATGCTGGCTCCACACCTAGGTGGGTGTAGCACTGACACCTTCAATCCAAGTGCTAGACAATGAATCAATTACAAATGCACAATGCAAATGCATGAGGCCTGGGGGCCACTGACATAAACCATGACAAACAGGTTGCTGACTACAATGGCACCTTGGTTCACAAACTTAATCTGCCCATGATTCTGAGAAAGATGACTGCTTTTGTGTTCATATAGGGCAGATGACCATGGTCTTGTTTGTCATCCAGTATGGAGTTCACAAACAGAAATAAATTTTTGTGGAACACTTCTGAAGTATTACTATAATGTGACCATTACTTAGGAGTCCAACTATTGTCTCAAAGGTCATTATATATAGTTTAGAGAAATACAGATTTTGTTGCAATACCAAATTATAGAGACTTTACTAACCTTGGAAAGGGCAAAGATTTGTGGACATAGATATGAAGTATAATCTATAGAATTGGTGAAGGTAGTTGGTAGGGCAGGGTATCATATGGAAGAGAAGTTAATATGATGCACTCAGAAGCAAGAACTAATCCAGAAAGTCTCAGGGTTTATGTCATCCATGAAACAAGTTTTAAGGCTGCCTAAAGGAATTTAAATGACTTAGAATATGTGAAATCTATGTCCAAGTTAGATCTCAAAGGTGATTGAAAATCACTTTATGTTGGTTGATTCATTGCATTTTCAGAACTTTTCAGGAGTGAATTCTTATACTGACGTTAAAGTAAACTTTCTGAGCCTTTCTTGTTCATGATTTGGACTGTAGTATGATTTTTAGTTTCATAGCCATAGCCAAAACAATACCACCTTACACTCTGTAGAGAGAGATTGGTTCCCTAACTAGGCAGAAACTACTGAATACATGTATGCTAGCTTCATTGCTAAGACAATAGTAGATTCAATCCACAACTCTTAAAAGTTTTGTATTTGCTCAAATATTGACACTGTAGTTTTACTTTTTGTAGTAGAGTTGGATCAAAATTATATGCAAGTGACTATGCCTTACGTCATAAATACCACAAAAGATACCCAGAGTATCCATATTGAGATCTATATGGGCCATTCTTATCCAGAAAGATGATTAAAAAATTTGTATAAAAGTTTCAGATTAAAGAAAAATAAAATACTGTTATAGCTGGGGCTTTGGACTAAAAATCCAACACAGAAATCTGATGGATTTGGAGAGACCCTGAAGTGCTTTCTTTGATTCTTATTTTTTTTTTATTTTCAGCTATCATGAGAATTGAATACAGGGTTTTTGCAATGAGCTATATCTCCAGTCCTTTCATATTTTTTGTTTTGATTCAAGATCTCACTGTTAGAAATTGCCCAGACTGAGTTCAGTGCTGGGATTATTGGTATGTGCCACCACATCTGGTAAAACATTTGTTTAAAATACATTGGATGATGCAAGGATAAAGGGGTTGTAAGGCTCAGTTGCTTTATATATGCCTCCTAGGTAACACTTGGGCTTATTTATTACAATGTTGGCCTCACAAACTATTGAGAATTAGAGAGAAGGACCCTTGCCTCAATGCCTGAGTAAGTTGGATGAGGGTATAGATGTTTGTGTCTTATCTTAAATCTTCAAGTTATTGGGGCACTAATGTTGTAAAAGGAAATGGAATTCCATTCCTGATTGTTTTTGAAAATTTTGATTCTTGGAAATGAGATCCAATGTGTGAACTTTGATTTGGTCTGCCCATCTCCTATTTAAGAGTACAAAGGGAAGTGACTGGTGGAGGAATATCCATATGTTTTCATCAATGAAGAAGCTCTTTAAAGAGGCAGTAGTAACTTTAGTCTCATCAGAAATTTTATATTGTTCTTAGCATACTGAAAAATTTAAAAATAGCTCATATTTGTTGAGTGTCTTTATAGGAAACTCTGCTAGTAAATGTAATTTATGTTTGTGGTTTTCCTGGACTCATCAGGACAGATTCAGGACATTAATATTGAGAATATTTGAATGGAATATACTTAGGGCCTGCTAAACACATAGTCTGTGGCCTAAACCCTCACAGCAATGTCATTATCATAATGTGACATACAGTTTAAAGCCGTTACTGTTAAGTTCATTGCAATGACTCCACCAAAATTTTCCTTGTCCTTTGAAAAATGTCATTTGTGATCAATGTTGTGATTTTGCTTCAGATCACACACACACACACACACACACACACACACACACATATATATATATTTTTTGTTACTTCACAACATTAATTTTGTTGTAAGTCCTATATCTCCTAAAGCATATGCCTTTCTGTCCTATGGACACAGTTTTCCATTTTTGACTGAGAGATTGAACAATAAGGGTTCATCTTTGTACAAAAGATAATTTATTATTTATGTGAGTCAGAGAATGTGTAGCTTTTGCAGTATGGGGGAAATGGAGACAGTGAATATCCAACCCTTCTGATTGATAGTTATGTTAAAGGTTGTAGTCAGTTAACTAAGTCCCTTTGGATTGATCTGATAAGAGCTTTATGTTTTCTTTGAATATTAATTCAGTAAATATTTGGTATGTATACTTTATTACTTATCCTGTCCCATTTTTCAACTGCTATTCAGCAAAGGATCATATGAATATCATTATACAGTGTTGTTTAATGTGAATTTGAAAAATAATATTCAATAACACTTTATTTTTGAAAATTATGTTTTCTAGCTAAATAGTGACCTTCAAGGTCCAAGATTATTGTATTGATCTTTTTTCTAAAGGCTTTGAAAATTCCCTGCAGGCAGTATCATTTAACATAATTGGTTTCTTAGAATACTGGGAAATAAAGTGTTCGTCAACATTTATCTTTACAGTGTGTTTTTGGAAGAGAATTTTATTTTCTTTTTTAAGTAGTCTCTAATAATCAATGATGGGTTATAACTCAAAGAAAAAAATGAAAAGTATTTCAACCCAAAAGTTTCTGCTACAGAGGAAATTATAACCTGGCTTTGGTCAGTTTGATCATTCAACAGTACAAAAGGCTGCATAGTTTTCTGATTCACATAAATAATAAATTATCTTTTGTACAAAAATGAGTGCTCTCTCTCTCTTTCTCTCTCTCTCATCATTAGGTTGCTTTAAATTATTTTTCCTCATTTAGAAGTTAATGGGTCAGTTTGGGCAATATCCTTAACTAGTGATATTAATTCTTGTGTATTAGCACAGTGACTCAGCTATACTTGGTTCTTTCCACTGAATCCTATCTAGATGTTAAGTTTAACTAGTTTTGCTGATTATCAGTGTTTATATATCCCTTTAGAATTCCTAAATCCCAAAACCCTTATTGAAATAAAAAATTATCTTTAAATCTTAAAACTACTGTGAAATATGCTTTTTTTAAAAAAAATGCAAAATGGACTATCAGAGGTATCTTTAATATGATTAGGTAATACAGTGGTGTTTTTTGCCTTGGCAATACAAATTGAGCCTCTGTTATGTGGTCTGTCCAGGTGAGAGATTTGGACAATTATGACCTGAGTGGTTACTATAGGAATATAATGTCACAAGCAGAAAAAAATAATTCTCACTAAAAGGCATTTGCAGAGAGGGACTCCTAGAGGAGCATCTATTTTAAATGACTGCCTCTGTGGTAGATGTAGTGTTTGAAAGTTTTCAGAAGGGAAGGCAATTAAACCCACCAAAAGGTGGGGTAAGAAAAGAAACCATACTTTTTAGAATTAAAACATTTAAAAATTATTGACCTCAAATAATAAAAAGAAGAAAAGATGATTGCTTGTTAGAAGTAAATTTGTGACTTTGGAGAGGTGATGGAATGAAATCTATCTCAAATGAATGCAAAGCTGAGACCTGGAATAAACAATTAGATCAAACATGTAACTCAAGGGAAGAAGGAGAGGACTTATGGAGTGAAGTTGAGAATTTAAAAAGTAATACAGTTTTTTGGTCTGTAAATTAAAAAGTCTTATTGAGGATGAAGTTATATTAATGAAAATAGATGAACTAGATATACTTTTGATGGGAAGAGATTTTGAATTAGGGCTTCACAACAAGACAGACAAGCACCGTATTACTGAACCTTTTGGTGGAATTATTATGTTACAAAGAGAGAGAAAAAACTATGCAAGTTTTCAGACAATAGTTTCACCAAAATTCTCAGTGGTACAGTGCTTGTCTGTCTTGTGAAGCTCTGGGTTCACACATGGGCAACTGAATGAGATCCTATTTCAGTAAGGGCTGGGGGTGTAGTTTAATGTGAGGCCCTGGGTTCAGTCTTCATACTGAATGAATGAATGAATGAATGAGTAAACCCACACGCCTACCAAACAAGTAACCAAAGGATTGACTGGAAATAATTATTTGCAACAATATGTCAGGCAAATAGTTAATTTGATTTGATTCTACATATCAACAAGAAAAAACTGAAAACAAGTAAAGTGGAAAAAGGTAGTACTAAGCAACTAAAGAGAAAAATCTAGCTATTCTATAAATATTTGGAAAAATGTTTACCATATTAATAAAGAAATAAAATTAAAGCAATAATAAGATATCTTTTTCTACTTATTGGATTAATAAAAACTACAGACTTAGATCTAGTGCTGGCTAGACTATAGAAAAGCTGACATCCTCCTAGACGGCTATGGGACTTGGCAACATTAAGTACTTCAGCCTATGAAAAGTAATCTAGAAATTTCTATTACAAATTTAAAGCACATGCTTATGATCCAACTATAAAAGCTGTTCATCAGAAAGGGAAGCACAACATTGGCCATGTGCATAAGTATCCTTAACTATGATGCTTTTTACAGTGGCAAACTTTCTACAGAAGTGTTAAATGGCCATTAACTGAGAAAAGGTAAGGGCTGGTTTTGGACTAGTACATGTTTTTATCAGGAATGAGTTAACTGTTTTATCTATTGATTATGTAGAATATCTTTATTATTAAGAAACCCAGCTGAAAGGTCATATGTAGTATTTGAAGTCTTGTTTTTATAAAACAATGTTAGGTTCCACTAAAAACTGCATATGTGCTTCTCTTTTCACTTGTTTGTAAGGAGAAAGGCACATAAACTAGACAGAGCAATAGAAATGGAAAGAGAGTGAAAACGTGTTCATTCCTTGAAGGCATGGTTTTCCAAATTTTCCTATCTTTTCTCAGAATTTTGAACAGCAACTTTCTCTTTTTTATTTTAAAGAGGGTGAAATTAAACATAACAAAACAGAACAAAGCAGATCAGAAGAAAACAATGTAAGTGACACAGTTTTCAAAGCAAGACAACAGGAGATCTACAGTGGCTACCATAATGTCTCTTGTTTTCTTCTACACAGTTGTCTATATTTTCACACATGACGAATTCATACAAAACAAAATAGTATAAAACTGGTCAGAACAGAGTAATGAAGGCATTACAGGCCTTCAAAACCAGACAATATGAAAATTAACAATGGCTGCCATGATGTCTCTTGTTCGCTTCAAAATATCTGTCCATATCTTCATGTATGTTGAAATTAAACAATATAAAACAGACTAAAACCACTCTTAACAAAGAATAGAAGCATTACTGAATTTCACATCATGATGACATGGAGTCAGCAATGAATACCATAAGGTCTATTTTTCTTCAGAGTAGCTGTTCATTTCATCACACATAGTATAATCTATTCTCATAAACTGTTTAGGAGAAGTTTTAGGCATGTATAAGCCTCTAAATGTATACTTGTCCTTTCTGCGTTAGAGGGAAAAACAAAACAAAACAATTAAAACAGATTACTAGAAAAATAAGAAAGAAAAAAGACAAATAAATAACAGTAGCAAAGAACCCAAAACAATGACGATATAAGCTTTCAAAACACGGTGGTAGGAACAGAACTAAGGTTGATATTTTACATAGTGATCTAGAGTTCCTCAGGTCACCTGACACAAACAAGCAAAATTGTTCCAATCCTATGATTGGAACTATTAACTATTTTGTTCTACAAAATTATAGAATTTGTAGCAAATCATATTAGCTATATTAATTATGCTTATGGAAATTTAGATTTTTTTCCCTTTTTTTCTGCCTTTTTCCTGAAATATTATTTTTCCCCTTTGAGCAGATTCTTAACCTTTGATTGTATTTATTGAGGGAAACAATATGGTATTTACTCATGTGAGTTTGATTTATTTCATGTATAAGTGTGGTCTCAAGTTGCACCTACTTACCTTTAAATATCTCAATCTGATCATTCTTTATAGCTGAGTAGTACTCCATTTGTTATAGTCAGAGGTTGTGCAGAGAACAATTAGAATCAGTACATGGAGTTTATAATATTGTTTTATGATGATCACCCAGAGTTAACACAAAGAAATGCAGGAAATCTATCCACAGTGCCAAAGACATAGAATATTTAGCCAAGGACCTGAATTCCACAGCAATGTCCTGCCTGAATCCAGATGAAGACCCAGAGCTCATGACAATACCTCCCATGAGTCCAAGTGGAGGTCTAGAGCCCACAAGAAGCACTCACGCCAGTCTCTTTTATGGATCTGTGCTGGGAAGGCCCAAAGGTCAGTGGTGGAAGCTAGGAAGTCTGTGCCAGCAGGGTGAAGGGGCTGTGCTGGTAGATTGAGGATTCTACACTGGAGCCAAGAAGTCACACTTACAACAAAGACCACAGCAGTCCTGAAAAGCGCCACAGCCATCCTCAGCATCATGGAGGCCCCAAGCTTCTCCAACAACAAGCACAGTTGAGTGCGTGCCAGGACGCCAGTGTGACAAGTTCATCCTGGAGACCAAGCAGCACACATCTTCCCCTCCAGAACCAGGAAGCAATGCTTTATGTGAAGACCAGAGCTTCTCCAGGAGAACCTAACGGCTCAAACAGCAACATGTAGGAGAAGCCACAATGCCTCAATGCATTAATGCGTCCCTTCTCCTCCACATCTCTATTCTGGCAACTTTCCTGAGGTGAAACATCTACACTCAGCAGCATGGTGATTTATACCACTGGCGTTAAGTTGACCACCAGTTTTTAATCTATAACACCATTGTATAAAAATACCACATCTTTATTATCCATTCCTCAGTTGATGGGCATTTAGGTTGTTTCCAAGATCTGACTATTACAAATTGTGCTGCTATAAACATGAGTGCACATATATCACTGTGACATGATGCTTTTAGTTCTTCTGGGAATATATCCAGAAGTGGAATAGCTGGGTCAAATGGGACTTCCAATCCCAGCTTTTTGAGGAAACTCCATACTGACCTCCACAGTGTTGTGCCAGTCTACACTCCCACCAACAGTGCAGAAGAGTTCCTTTTTCCCCACAGCCTCTCCAGCACTTGTTGTTGGTAGTTTTCTTTATCCTGGCCATTCTTTCTGGAGTAAGATGGAATCTTAGTGTGGTTTTCATTTGCATTTCTCTAATGACCAATGATGCTGAACATTTTTTCATGTATTTATTTGCCACTTATATTTCTTTATCTGAGAACTGTGTATTCATCTCAGATGTCCATTTTTGGATTGGGTCTCTGAATTTCAGGGGTCTGATTTTTTTTTTAATTCTTATAAATTCTAGACAGAAGTCCTTTGTCTGAGGGACTGTTCATTATGATTTTTTTCCCAATTTGTGGGTTTTCTTTCCACTATGCTGGATATTTCTTTCAGCATCCAAAAACTCTTTAATATGATGTGATCCCAGTTATTGATTCTGGGAAGTATTTCCCATGCAGTTTGATTCTTGTTCATGAATTCTCTATCTACCCCTATGTCTTCAAAATTTTTACCTATTTTGTCTTCCAGCAGACTTAGTGTTTCTGTTTTAATATTTAGATCTTTGATCCATTTAGACTTTAGTTTAGTACATGGTGACAGGCATGGGTCTAGTTTTAGTTTTCTGCATATGGAGAGCCACTTTTTCCAGCACCATTTATTGAAGAGACTATCTTCCTTCCAGTGAACATGTTTGGCCCCTTTATCAAAGATATGGTGGCTGAATGTGTTTTTAGTTGTAGTTGTATTTTTTAATCTATTCCATCGATCCTCAGATATGTTTTTATTCCAATACCATGCTGATTTTATTACAGTACCTTTGTAGTATTACTTCAAGTCAGGAATTGTGTTGCCTCCTGCCTTGCCTTTGTTGCTCAGAATTGTCTTTGTTATTCTAGGTCTTTTCTGGTTCCAGATGAATTTTAAGAATGATTTCTATATGCCTGTTAAGTATACTAGTGGTATTTTGATGGGGATTGCATTAAATCTGTACAACAATTTTTGAAGAATGGGTATTTTCACAATATTTGTTCTTCCTATACATGAACAGGTAATATCTTTCCATTTTCTGAGATCCTCTTCAATTTCTTTTTTCAAGGTATTATAATTTTCCTGGAATAGGTCTTTTACTTTTTTTGTTAGATATATTCCTGTCTTTCATTTTTTTGGATGCTATTGTGAAGGGTGTGCTTTCTCTTATTTCTCATTCAGTGAGTTTGTTGTTTGTGTATAGGTATGCTAGTGATTTTTGAGTGTTGACTTTGTACCCAACTACATTACTGAATTTATTTATTATACCTAGGAGTCTTTCAATGGAGTTTTGGGGATCTTCTATGTAGAGTATCATGTCATCTTCAAATAATGATAATTTAACTTCTTCCTTTCCTACCCTTACTTCTTTTATTTCTCTCTCTTCTCTAATAGCTCTGGCTAGTATTTTCAGCACTATATTGAATAGAAGTGTTGATAATAGACATCTTTGTCTTGTTCCTGATTTTAGAGTAAAGGCTTTCAGTTTTTGGCCATTTAATACGATGCTGGCTATTGGTTTGTCATAAAAGGCTTTTATCATATTGAGGTAAAGACCATCTATTCCAATGTTCTGTAAGGTTCTTACCATGAATGAGTGTTGGACCTTATCAAAAGCTTTTACTGCATCTATAGAAATGATCATGTGATTCTTATTTTAGGCTCTATTGATATGGTGGATTACATTTACTGATTTACATATGTTGAACCATCCCTGCATTACTCAGATGAATCCCACTTTGTCATGGTGTGTAATCTTCTTGATGATTTGTTATATTCTGTTTGCCAATATTTTATTGAAACATTTTGCATCTATATTCATTAGGGAGACTGGCCTCTAGTTCTCTTTTTTTGTTGAATCTTTCTCTGGTTTTGGTATTAGAGTCCTACTTGCTTCCAGGAATGAGTTAGGGAGAATGGCTTCCCTTTCAATTTCATTGAAGTGTTTGAGGAGTGTAAGCATTAAGTCTTCTTTGAATTTCTTGTAAAATTCTACAGTGAATCCATCTGGGCCAGAGCTTTTCTTTGTTGATAAGATTTTAATTACATTTTAAATTTCATTAATTGAAATTGAGCTATACACCAGTTTTACATCTTCTTGATCCAGCTTTGTTAATTCATATATTTCTAGGAATGTATCCATTTTTTCTTTGTTATCAGGCCTTTGAGAGTAGAGGTTTTTGAAATAGGTATTGATGAACTTCTGTATTTCCAAGAGTCTGTAGTGATTTTACCCTTTTCGTTTCTTATTGCATGAATTAGAGTTTTTTCTTTGCTTTTTATCAATAAGGTTGGCTAGGGGCTTATCAATTTTATTTGTTCTTTCAAGGAACCAACTCTTTGATTCATTGATTCTTTGTATTATTTTCTTAGTCTCTATTGCATTGATTTCTGCTCTGACCTTTATAATTTCCTCCCTTCTTTTGGCTTTGGGTGTGACTTGCTCTTCTTGAGGTGTAGCATCAGGTTGTTTATTTGTCTTTGTTCTGTTTTCTTGATGTGGGAGTTCACTGCAATAAATTTTCCTCTGAGGACTACTTTCATTGCATCCTAATAGATTCTGGTAAGATGTATTTGTATTTTTGTTTGCCTGTAAATATTGTTTAATTTCTTTTTTAATTTCTCTGTGACCCCCTGATTGCTCAGGAGTGTATTATTCAATTTCCATGTGTTCTTGGGGTTTTGCAGTTTCTTTTGTCATTAATTTCTAGTTTCATGGTGCTATGATCTGATAACATGCACGGGGAAATTTCAATTCTTTTGCACTTACTTAGCATGTTCTGTAGGCTAGTATAAGGTCTATTTTAGAGAATGTGCCATGTACTGCTGAGAATAATGTATATTCTGGTGTTATTGAGTGGAACACTCTGTATACATTCACCAAGTCCATTTGTTCACAGGTGTGATTCAGTTCTGTTATTTCTTTACTAATTTTCTGTTTAGTTGATTTGTCTCTTTGTGTTAGTGGGTCTCCTGGGGGGGGTCAGTGGGAGTTAAGGTCTCCTGTTATAATTGTGTTATTGCTTATTTTTCTTTTGTTAGTGTTTGTTTTATATAGCTGGGTGCTCCCATATTTGGTGCATAGATATTTAAGTTTGTTGTATCCTCCTTTTGAAGTTTTCCCCTAACTAGTATGTAGTGACCTTCTTTATCTCTTTGGATCATTCTTGGTTTGAAGTTCACTCTTTCTGCAAACAGAATAGCTACCCATGCTCTTTTTTGTGTTCCTTTTGCATGTAATATTGTTGTGTATTCTTTGACTTTCAGTCTATGAGTTTCCTTTTGGGTTAAATGGGTTTCTTGTATACAGAATATGGTTGGATGTTTCTTGATCCATCTGCCAGTCTGTTTCTTTTAATTGGTGAATTGAGGTCATTTACATTTTTCCTCTAATTTTTAAAATCTGTCTACTTTAGATATGTTCAGCATTTCTTTCTTTGCATTTATCATTTCTTCTTTTACCTGAGAGATTATTTATGATCTGAGTTATTTTATAGCTTCCCAGAATTTTCTTTATTTCAATTGCTATAATTTCAGGTATATGGCTTATATTTAAGGTATTTGGCTTATATGGCTTATATTTTCTTCTATGTCTGTGTCTCCTAGGCTTGCTTGTGATGGGTTGGAGGTTCAAGACTGCATTTTGCTGTTTCATTTTGTCATTTTCCTATATTCCTTTAGGGAAGCTGAATGCAAGTTCTCAGTTGTTCTTGATTTGAGAATATATATTCCTATTGCAGAGAGTTTTCTCAGTTGAGTGGAGGTCCTTAGACATCCCTTACCAGATGGCTCCAGCCACTTGGGGTCACTGTGCAGGGCTTTACCAGTCTCAGAGCGAAGCACGATAGCTTCCCCATGGGCTGGAGAGCACTGTGTATATTTCTGCTTTGCCAAGCCAAAGGCAGGCAGCTGCTGTCAGCTTGGGAGTCACTGGACAGGGCCAGCTAGGCCCAAAAGGCCTCCCGGTGCATCAGAATTATGCCAAACCAATTGGTGCGCTAAGTTAGTATTTATACACCCTTAATCTCAGCATCACACACTTAATTCCAGCATCGCACATTCTAGATCCAGTCACCTCTGAAAAGTCATACCTAGGACCATATGAGCCTTTGTGGGAACATCTAGATAAAAGCCATAACAAACATAGTGATTCAGTATCACTATTTAGGTTGTCTATGTAAGAAACCAGTTTCATTAACTACTACTATTGAAATGTTAAGAAAATTACTTCATTTCTGTCATCCTCAGTGGTCTCTTCTGTAACATGAGCATAATGGGTTTGTTGGAAATACCTTAGAAGAATGTTGGCATAAAGGAATGCAAACAAATGATAATCACTAATCAAATTTTGTGCTTGGTCATTACTATTACAAACTTGCCTACAGATTAAGGCTCACAGATCAGAAGCATGCAAAAACCTATAATCTCAAACAATTTGTAATTAATGATTTTTCTAGCAAGAGAAAAATCTTGCATTCATAACTTGGGTATTCAGACTTTGAAGTCTTTTTTTGTGTGTGGAATGGGGACTGAACCCAGAGCCTTCCCACTGAGCCACCTCTCACCTTTATATTTTCTATTTAGAGACATAGTCTCACTAAATCATTAAATTGCCTAGACTAGGTTCAAACTTAGGATCCTTCTACCTCATACACCAGAGTGCTGTGGCATTACAGGCATACATTGCCAATATGTGGATAAAATATGTAATTTGTGAGTCTTAGTTTAATACCTGGTGGGAAATGTAAAGCACTCAATTGTGACTGCAATGTGAAGCTATATGGGAAAAATATCATATATATAGTAATGTTAGTAAGTTTGTTAGGTGTTCAGAAGACAAGGAATAATTTCCTGTTAGTGTTTTGGAAGGAATACAATGTAATCTGTGTCTGTAAGAATGAAAAAGAATCAGTGTGAGTGGAGAATAGAAGAGGTTCATCTCATGTAGGTGAACAATACAAACAGCATCTTGGAACTGAGTAATCAAGCTGACCCAGCAATGAAAACATTTTTGTATAAGGGTGTATAAGAAAGTAAAAGAAAAATGATGCAGAGGCTAGTTTACTTAAATCCTTAAAGACTATGTTAAAACTTCTTCAACCTACTCAATAAAGAATGTGAGCAGAGCAGTGTGAGTAGCAGTAATGTGAACTGCTAAGTAATGAATAAAAGGAATCTTTTAAATTATTTTCAAGAAGAATCAGAGAGGTAAAAAAAAGGACATAAAGAATTTCTACTATCCTAAGAAGAGCAGACAATACAGTAAATATTGTAGTAGAACTACAAGCACACTAATCTGGAAGAAGGAATCTGAAGAATTTAACAATTTAGTAGATACTACATTTAAGAAATTCAGTGGCAACCCCTGTTCTAATAAATTGAACTTTTGTGCCAATTTTAAAGAAAGAGTTGGTTCAAAGAGAAGGATAATAAGTTTATGTTAGGATATGTCATTCACAAAGGATGGAAAACTCTTTGTATTATCTCTTTCTCTTTCTCAGATAGAGGCTGAATGTCCCTTGGTAATGCTTCCTGAGTGGGTTTCGCTGAAAAAATTCACTTAAGGAATCATTGAAGCCTGGAGAATGGAGAATCCTAACACTGAGAAGAATAAATGTGTTCCAGTATAGAGCTATAGCCTCAACAAGATGATTAGAGTTAATTGGCTCAAGATTCTGTTGAGCTCAGTTTGTGACCATGCTTATGGGTAGGGGATAGGAAGGTTAGAATATGAACTGACAAGTGATGTAGTAGTTGAGATCACAGGCTTTGGAATCTCAATTGTAAGTTTCTATTTCTACCTGGTTTTGGCAAACTTACCAAAATTTGCAGGAAATTCAGTTGTCTAATCTATAATGACATTCATAATATGTACTTATGAAGTTTCAGTGAAATGTTTGTCATATCAAATTCTTGGCATGATAACTAGCACAAGTTAATATTCAAATAAACAGTAGATTTATTATTTATTATTTCATGGAGAAATGTGCTTTTAGGAGGTGGGGCACTAGGTGTATGACCTGAAGAGTGCATTCTTGTACCCAGTTTGTTCCCTCTTTCTCTGCTTCCTGATTGCCATGTGGTGAGCAGATTTCTCCTACCAGGTCCTCTGCTATGTTTCTGTCTTAGAACATCTGACTAGAGATTTAAACTAAGCCAAAATGAAGTTCTTCTCTTTTAAGTTGCTAGGTATTTTGCCTGAGGACAGGAAAGTGACTAACACAGAAATTTTTTACTAGAGAAGTAGAGCTGCTGTTGTGACTACCCTTTAGAAGCCTTTAAAACTAGTTTTCAGGGGTTTGAAAAATTTTAAGATGCAGGAGAGAGAATACTTACAATGCTGCATGCAGAGATTGATGGGTGCTTCTGGTCACAGCTTAAAAAACCAAAATGCAGATGGGAACAGAAAAGGGTGGATTCAGAAAATTTTACAATTAGCAATAATTCTAGAGGTCATATGCGTTGCACTCTGACAGGAAATTTGTCTACATTTTACCCATGCTCTGTGACTTTGTGGAAGACTGAGATTAAAGGCAGTGGACTAAATATGGTAGATGCTATTTTAAGGTAGTCCAATATTCAGGTTGTGGCATGGATAGTTCAGGCTACTTTTAGCCAGATGAAAAGACTGAGAGTTGAAGGGAAAAGTGGACAAGAATTTTAAAAGATTAAATTTTGTCCCAGAAAGAACCAGAAATTTGGGGCCAAAGAAGTTGGGGCTCATGAAGAAGTTAGCACTATTTAAAATAAATGAAAGATATTCTATACAAACAAAAAGAAAGATATCTTAAGTGAATTTTAGGCATCAACAAGACCCCACCCATCACAGATTCAATAGTATAAAGGATAAGACTGTTTTGAGAAGAGAGCTTTAGGGTACCCTACTTATTTAGGAACATATAAGGAAAGGCTTCAGTGAATTCAACCATCAGAGTGGCTGAACCATGGTCCAAAGGAACCTAGCTACAGCTAAAGATGGTGGCAGACCTTGGCATCATCCACATGGTGCTGATTTTTCAGGATTGCAGAATTAGATTTATTAGATCAAGGAGGCTTCTACACAAATTTCAGAGGCCTGGGAGGCCAAGCAAAATGTAGTGTGTCAGAGTCACAGTCCCTACTAAAAACCCAAGAGTAGTTAATAAATAAAGCTCTAAGAGTGAAGCTGAAAATGGAAAGCAGGTCTCAGCCCAAGAGAGAGATAATGTGAGCTGCATTCAGCAAGGCCATAGGAGTGGAGCTACTTAAAGTCTTTTGGAGCTCAAATCTCACTGCAACCTGTCCTTGGTGCTGGACATGGGACTACAGGATTTAGTGTTTGTCCTGATGGTTTTTGGTCTTGTTTCAGTCTGACTTCTTGCTATTCCTTATTCCTTCATTTTGGAATGGGAATGTTTACCCTGTGCTACTGTATATTGGGATTATATAACTTTGTTTTTTATTTTTACAATAGCTCACAGCTAAGAGTTTGCTTTGAGTATCAAAGGAGACTTTGGACTTGGACTTTTCAGCAGTCTGAAGACTGTGAACACTTTGGTGACTCATAGAGAAGGACTAAATGCACTGTCCTTCATGATATGGACATGAGTGTTTTGAGGGTCAGGGCAGGAAAGTTAGGGTTTACATCTAAAATATACTTTCAAAGTCTCATGTATTTAAAGATGAAACTTTTGTAAGGTGATTTAATCATGGAGACACTGTGCTTATTAGTAGATTGACCCATTGGTGAGTTCATAGCTGAATGTGCTGTTAAGAGATGGGGCCAAGTTGGAAGAGGTCGGTACTGGGGCATTATCTGGGGTATATTCTTGTCCCTGCTTCCTATCTTCTCTCTGTGTTTCCTGGTTACCATGAGGTTAGTACCTTTTCTCTGCTAGGCCTTTCGGCCATGCTATTTCTGTCATGCTATTTTTGCCAGCTTACCATGGGCTAAAACCTTTGATTTTTGAGCCAAAATAATCCTCTTTCCTTTCAATTGCTGGTATTTTTTCTCAGTGATGGAAACATGACTAATATAATCAATGGTTTTTGATAGCATTCCCTTCACTATAAATTAATAAAAGAATCCACATATCTACTTGTGGGTTCCTTCAAAATGATAATGTATATTAAAATAAGTTATGTATATTTAAAATTATATGTGGGATCATACATATGTTTTATTAATTACTATGTTTTTTTAACTAAAATGAAGAAACCAGTATCCTTTGGATTCACCCTATTCATCAAAATCATTCACTAAATAGTAGTTTGTCAGGGATATTTCATTTGCAAGTATATCAGAGTGCACTAGAGGAACAGATTTACTATTAAATGTAACTATGATATGTAACATATTTATAAACGTCTTACAATGGCCTCCTATAGAGGCCATTGCCTAGTGGAGAACCAGAGTACCTGCTTGAAAATCTAAGGCCTAAGCTCACTGCAGAGCTCAGTACGAAAGTGGAAGTTTCTGCACTGGAACGCTGAAAGGTCCATGCTGAAAGCCTGGTGATGAACATGCAGAAGTGTCAGAGGATACTAGAGCTCCTCTGGAAAAGAAAAAAAGGGCAAAATTCCTTCTTTTTTGCCTTTTTATTTCATACATGTTAGGAGCCTATTGGTTGGTGCTACCCACATCCAGGGTGGGCCTTTCTTCTTCAGTTTACAGTTTACAACTCAATCATCCAGACACAGCTAGACCTGTGCTTTACTAATCCACTAGCTGTTTCTTAATCCATCTAAATTAACACTACCGTTAACTATCTTAGCAATAAAAAATAAATGCAACTCAAACTGGGTAAATAAAAAAGGGAATTATGCATTTGGTTAACTGAGAATTCCAAGAAGAATGAATTCAGGAAAGTCAGAAATAAGAGCTCAAAAATATATTTAGACTTGGCTTTATCTGTGGATTAAGTCTCAGACAAGGTTTCATGATTGGTAATATGGTTGCCAGCAGTATATTCAGACCCTTAATCTGCACCTCTGGAAACTTTAGCAGAGTGTCTTTATTTTGGTGGTTTTAGAAAACAGTCTCACGAATAATCAGATTGGCTCTAATATGATGTGGACTTCCTGAATCCATTCACTGTAGCTAGATAAAGGGTGTTGTGATCACTTTAACATAGTCACTGACTGACCATCTACTAGTACTGGAGATGGAATCAATGTTATTTGAATGCTGTGGATTGAAAGTGAGAGAGGATATGTTCCAAGGAAAATCAGTATCCTATTACTACAAGGGATGGGGGATAGGATATTGTCAAGGCAAGTTTTGCATAAAAATTTCCTGTAATTCATGATTTGTTCATGTATAACTTGTATCAACAAGTACAGCAGAGAAAAGGGATTTTATCACTCTGTTCATTTTCTGCCTGTTGGTCCACTAACCCTGTGAAAGCACATCGTTCGTGGCCACTTAATACTTGTTGAACGGAGTTGAACCAGTTCCAGGCTTATGCTTTTTCCCAGATTTCTCTTAGATCTCATTCTATTTAATTTTTAGGACTATTTCTGTAGATACACAGTATAGAGTACAAAACCAAGGATTCTGAAAATAAAACTCATCTTCACATATTTTGCAATTTGATCCTATTATCTTTTCTTCCTCCTTCAACTGTGCTAAAGCCTTTAAAGAGAAAGTAAAGGAAGTTTCTAGCTAATGACTTTTAAGAGAAAACCCTCATAGAAACTTGGAAAAACTGTACCAGAAGTATAAAATTAATAGATGCGTGGAAAACTTAAATTGTCTCTGAATGAGAAGACAGCAACTCTTTGTAAGTGCTCTGGAAGGGGGAGGTGCATCTCAAAGCACTTTAATATTTGATGAATGTGATTGAAACCTTTCCACTACTCAGTGAAAGGCAGGAGTGCTCAGGGGGTTCATCCTGTGCTGGTTCTCTGCCACCATCACCCTTGCCTTCAGCATAATGATCAGGCCTGTGTACTCTCCTTCTACTACCTTAAATTTCTTCTTGTAGACAAGAATTTATGATAGATGAGACACATGTGGCAAGTGAAGCCAGGATTTACAGAAAGAGGGCACTGAAACAGAGCCAGCAGTTTAGAGTATACATTGTCATAGGGATGTTTGGGCAGTTGTGAGTTCCCAATGTCTGTTCTACTATTTCATCTGTCATTGCCTCCACTCCCAGACTGTCCCCTAGCTATACTATTTAGGTACCATGGAAGATGTGCATGGACAAAGATGTAGTATTACAGATCTAGTTACATTAAGTTTAAAATCTCACAGGTAAAATGCTTGACCATCCCATGATTCAATACATAAGGCATTTGCTTAAAATATCACGTCTGATGATAATGTACTGAATACAAAGGAAAGACTGAAAATACATCTCAAATACACACAAATGCTAATATATGTTTAATACAAATGAATCCAGGCCAAGAAAGAACAACCAACCAACAACAAATATGATGACAGATCCAGACCAGAGAAGATTTGAAGGAAGATAGTCATCAACTACCAGGATCTGTACTTGCCAAAAACCCAAGTTATTTTATCCACTTTGGGATGCTGCCTTTTTAGTGCATTGATTTCTGTGTAGTCCTACAGGCATTCTGAGACAAGCACCAGAAATGAACTGAACATCAGAAGAGGAAGCTCTGTGACACATTCCATCTTGGAAGATTTGGCACTTAAAAGAAGGACCTGTATAGTAGTACCTGATGAAAATTGCCTTTTCCCATGGAATTTTTGGATTCAGAGAATCAGAGATTAAGACATGAATTAGAGAAATACCATCACCTTGGTTGTGGATAGCTATTCCATGTAGATAGTTGCATAGAAATGAAGAAATTGGTGTTATATTTTTATTTTTAGCTGTGACTTAGAGCTGGTAAGTCTAAGAAAGAAATTTATTTTTATATTTCCTTATTTCCCAAATTTCTTAAAATGAGGAAAAACATTTAAAAGCATCAACTTCCAATTTCTCTACTTTAAAATTGATAGTGTATTTTATAATATTTTCTTTTGATTTCTGGAATACTCTTGTGACTTAGGCATGACAGGTGTTATTTTGTAAATGAAGATGCTAGGGAGGTATAATGTCTTAGTTTGTAAAAAGAGAGTGAAACTCACATGGTCTTACTCAAGCCCAGATATTTTTTCATGAAGTCTCACACAAATTAAACCACCAACACAAGAGCAAACACAGGCCTAACCTAGAACTACCAGAAATACTTGGAGTCCAAATGTGGTGGCAAATACCACCTTGTAATTATAGTCTTTATGTCAAGTTAAGACAACGTATAAAAAGAATGAACCTAGAGGTAAAACGCATGGGCAAAATGAGAAAGTTGAGAAAATGTGTGGGGAATAGCTTTTGTTGTTACTGGTAGTGGCATTGTTTTTTTTTTTCTTTAAATTTTAAAAGCTGCATGTATAATACTTAATTTTAAGTTTATGATAGTCTAAAAATTTTTTTATTATTTTCTCTCATGGCTTTAAACATTGTACATTAAATTTTTCTTGCAACTAAACCATCTCTAGATCCATAATCGAAAACTCAGTAAGTTCCCTGTAGGTTTTGCTGAAACACCTATAATTAACTCTCAGCAATGTCTACCTCATTTAAATTGCAAACCCATAGGGCAAGCATTGGAACTAATTATCCCTTCTGTAGTCTACCTCAAACAGACTTGAAGAACACCAAGCCTGGCTTTGCCCCACACTCTTGCCTCCTTTTATCCTCTTTCCCCATCAGGAGAGCATTATGTTGCTTACTAGGAAAAGTAAAAACCTGTGAGCATGGAGTTTTATTTTGGAGGGCACAAGAATTCATTTCTCTGTTTCCCTTAATGTCTCACTTCTTATTGTGCATAGCTAAGCAAACTGAGGTCTATACTCTGCTGAAACCAGGAATAAATGAAATTCATTCAGTCATGCCTGTACTGTTAACTGATCTTCACTCTCAAACTCAGGGAACAAAGCTAGTCATGATGTTCTCAGCTTTTTTCTGTTTCTTTGTTTGTTTTTCTTCCTAGGCCTGGAAAGTTGCAGATAGCATGTATCTAAATTTGGAGTATGGAGGAATACATTTTCTGAAGATTTTTACTGGGAAGGGTATGCCACATCTTTAAATGTAACATTGTATTCCTGTGCTGGGACAAATATCTGATATGATTTAAGATCATCATGAATGATAACCATGAATGATGCTTTGTAAATTCACAGCACAGAAGAAAGAGTTGGAAATCATTTGGGTTATGTATTCTTTGTAGAGACCTGACTGAAACTTAGATAACTCACACTCTTTTGGACTCAGTTTCTTGGCTAACCAACAATAGAAATGAGTCACAAAAAACATTATTTATATTATTAAAATATATAACTACAGTTACAAATTCTGAAATGTTGAATGAAAAAGCAAGATATTAAAGAGTGATCAGCACAGAATAAATCTCTGCAGATGGCACCTTGTGGCCCAGCTTCTTTGCCTGGCACAGTATTACAATGGTACATACAGCTTTCATCAGCACATGCATGTTGCTCATTCAGAAATTAGGAAACACAGAAACTAGCAAGTATCAGCCAAATAGCTGGGAAGTGAAAATGACCTCATAGTCAGAGTAAATACATTATACTGCCATACAATAATGTGTAAATATTACAGACAAAGGCAGAACATGGATTTGAAGAATCTTTCTTTTCAGTGCTGGTGTGAATGCAAGTTCTCTGTTGACTCTGGCATGTGCTTTGAATAACATCTGCTAAACATGATGATTTGGGAAACAGCAAGTCATTGTCATTATTTGCTCACTTGCAGATACCATTGCTCTGATTTTTCTAAATCCTAAACTTGGCTCTCAACGACTGGGAGATATATGCAGAGATGATAGCTGTTTGGGGGAAGGGGAAACATTTTTAAACCTTACATAGCTTTAGCTTGCTTCTTCCAACCCAAGAATGTTAATATTATAGAATATTTCTTTCTTTAATCTTGGAAAATATTAAGAACTGCCAATATAATTTCATTCATATTCATCTTCTGAGTAAATCAATGTTTCAAAATGTTGTTTAAATGGAACACCTGGATCACATGCTGTTTGGTATAGAGATAGAGAAGAATAGGCAAAATCTTTATTTTAGGAGTTCATACAGATGCAGTATAATGAGAAAATTAACCTTATGGAATTAGTTTATAATTTAGCAAGGTTCTAAGCAGCAGGCACACATAATTTCCCACTTTTTCTATTAATGGCTAACAGGCTTGGAGAGAATAGATCAAAGAATGCCTCAAGTGCAAAAGAAATATAAAGGGTTGCAGTTAGTGGTTATAGTTGATATTTACTGCTTGGGAGGCTTTCAATATCCTTTTTCCCATTGCTTAAAGCTCCTTGATATTTGTGGAGTAGCAAGGGGTATATCCATCCCTTGCATTGAGTGCAATTCTGGTGGTTTGGTGAATTCAGGTATCTGGTTGACTTCATTGGAAGCATGGGTTTCCCTGATGTTTCTTTCTACCAAACTACTTGTTTTACTGTTCCTGGACAGCCAAATGGTGAACACATGTCCTAAACTTGGCTAATCAAGCTCCTGGTAATGGAAGACAGAATCTCATTCTGTCTGTCCTCATTCTGGCAGAAGACCACCTACTGAGATTCTGCTGAGACCCTTGGAAGTCACCTGGATCTTGAGTATTTCTTTTTCTTTACTACATCTTGTCACAGTTTGATTAATCCAGATAGAACTGAACCATCTGTATCTTTTGGACCAAACAAGTCCCATACACATAAGACAGAATCATTCATGACATCTCAGTTCTATGTATACTCAAACACTATCTATACTGAGTACACAAGATTATAAAGAAAACTGTGCTTACTGTGCCCAGTAGAGAATGGTTTTCCCAGCCTATATCCCATGGAGTATTTTACAATTTTTGTCTCTACAGAATTCTAAAATAAAAACGTTTGTTAACTAATGTGAACAAATAATTTGTCTTAGCTGCTACAAAGAATGCAAACATAAGATACAGTTCCTAAGAGTTACTGCATATTTTGAATAACTAGCTTACTTTACAGGATTTCACAGACCAGGATAGACCTGAATGCTGTCACTGCTTCCGAAGGGAAGAGAAATGTATCTCTTGCTACTTTCTACAATCTTTCTGAACACAGCAATGAGATTAGACTCCATCCCAAAGTAATTTGTTTGCTCAAGTTGTAAATTGTGAGGAGGATATCTGTGAAACACCAATATCCCAGGGATACACAAATTATAAAAAATATTTCAGTTTGAAGTTCAGGGAATAAGTATGTCTCTCTATTCATTTCTTTTCATTGTGGTCAAACATATTTGAATTCTTTTAGAAAAAATCATTTCCTGGAAGGTTCAATTTCCAACACTTGTTAGATCTATTTGCATGTGACTAAATCAAGATAATTAGACTGTACATTGCCTAACTGTTACTCTGTGGAATAAGAAAGTAATACAACTGGTATTTCCATGTTACCATTCTGAGATGACTTTATGATTTATCTTTAAAATGGCTCCCAAAGCCTTATGCACTCATAGGTGGGACTTTGAGGAAGTGATTTGATCACGAGGGCATGATACTCATCAATGGATTATTACAGTAGTATATTTACAGGTAACTGTAATTTGAGAGATTGTTATGGATTAAAAACTGGTGGTCAACTTAACGCTAGCTGGATTACATCAGCACGGTGCTGATGTTTCACCTGAGGACAGTTGCCAGCATAAATAGAGATGTGGAGAAGGAGAAGTTAGGCACTGAAGTGTTGTAGGTTTCACTAAGTGTTGCTGTTTGAACCATTAGTTCTCCTGGAGAAGCTCTGGGCCTTACATCAAGCATTGCTTCCTGGCTCTGGAGGGGAAGACGTATGCCGCTTAATCTCCAGGATGAACTCCTCATGCTGGCTTCCTGGCATGTACTCGGCTGTGTTTATCATTGGAGCTTGGGGCCTTCATGTTGCTGAGGATGGCTGTGGTCCTTTTCAGGGCAGCCCTGGTCTTTGTTTTGAGTGTGGTTTCTCGGCTTCAGCGTAGAACCCTCAACCTATCAGCACAGCTCTTTCACATTGCTGGCATACACTTTCTAGCTTCCGCCACTGACCTTTGGGCCTTCCCAGCACAGATCCTGGGTGTGAGTCCTTTTTGTGGGGTCTAGACCTCCAGTTGGACTTGTGCGAGGCATTGTCATGAGCTCTGGATCTTCATCTGGATTCATGCAGGACATTGCTGTGGGATTCAGGCCCTTGGTTGAATATTCTCTCTTTAGCGTTGTGGATAGATTTCCTACAGTTTCTTGCATTAACTCTGGGTGACCATCATAAAATAATATTATAAATTCCACGTCCTGATTTTAATTGTTCTCCACACAACCCCTGACTAGAACAGAGATGAAGCTTGGTTGGAGGAAGTGGGTCACTGGGAAGTTGGCTCCTTTCCTTTTCTCTTGACCTAACTCTGCTTCCTGTCTACCATGCCATGAGCAAGCCCCCTTTGCCATGCTGCCCTGCTTTGAAGCAGCTTGATGATGGACTAGCAGCTCTTCTAGACAGTGAGTCTAAGCAAACCTTTGCTCCTTTAAATTGGGTATTGTGTCCCACCAAAGAGAAATGCAACTAAGAAGGATAGCATGTCATAGAATTAGGGTTCATTATACAATTTAACCCCATCACTAATATCATTGTAGTAAAATAGAAGAGGACGAAACTATTCTTCATTTTTTCAATTGAGGAAAAATGGAGGAACTTTCTGAAATAATTCTTAATGTCAGAGTCAGAATGAGAAGTCTATCCTCTGACACTTTAAAACAGCTTGATTGACTAGGACACATTGCTTCCCTTTAAGTATAAATTAAAGATATTACACCAAGTTTAATCCTACAGGGAACTTTTATTTTTATAGCCGAAAGTGACACTCACTTTATAGTAGGCAATTCTTTGCAGCAGTAGTGGGTGACCCTATACTGTAGTTTCACAGGTAGAATACAAAAGCCTACAGTTATATTTACCTGTTAAAAGTGATGTTAGAGAAGAGCAGTCCATGTTGGAGAATAAATGTGTAGTCTCTTTATCCAGTTAGGAAAAATCTCTTGTTTAATCCTGAAATGGAAATATCGTTGCTTTCCTTTTCCTTCTGGTCTTTTTAACTTTAGTGTGTACTAATTTTAGTAAATTATAACTCCTTCAATGCAAGGCCTACATTTAGTTGATGGAGTGAAGAGATGAATGAATAAAATTAGTATATAATCTTTAAGTCAAAAATGTTAATATTGAATCCAATAGTAACTATGATGGCTGTATTATTATTCATACTGTCTCACAAATTTAAAAAAATTGGTATTCAAGATCAAGTCATTTATTCATGCTCTCTAATCCTGTAAAGAGAGAAAGGGGAATTTGAATTGTAATCTAATGCTTTATTTATAATTTGGTACATAAAAAGCCATGATTAATGCCAATTATATATAAGTAGTTTGGATAAAACCTTTTACATTGTCTACTAAGTATGTAGCACCTTTTGGGGGGCTAGATCTTCACCTTGTTACCAAAGTCCTTGGGTTTCTTTTTTTTTTAGAGCAATATTGGCTTGATTTATTCAAAATGGAAAACAGTTCTGCAAAAGTCAATGAATAAGTCTGTAGTTAAATTACAGAGGCAACATTACAAAATGAGCATTTCAATGTCACATGTATGGTTCCTAAAGAAGGTTAATATATATATATATATATATATATATATATATATATATATATATAGTTGCTTTTGCATACACCCAGGCTAGGGCAGTGATGTAGGAGCCTCACTCAGACTGGATTCATAACAAAGTATATTTCCCCCACTGAACAACAACTGCCCTGGACTGCAACAAAGCCCTCAGCTAGAATCATTTTGACTTAGGAGTCTCTGTTACCTTTGACCTCTTAAGAGAGTCTTTCCCCAAATACTTCATTTCTTCCTTCTGTACTGACTTAGGAAGATATAATAATTTTTACTCTCTTCTGCATCCAATTATGTTCAAAATATTGGGCAGGAAGAGTCAAATAACTTAGGATTCATTGTGAAAACTGTCACCTTTTTCTTTCTCACATCATTGGTAAATTTATGTTCTCACCTGGACCCTGGCTTCAATTTCCTGGGTGGGAGCTCTGGAGGATGAAAGGGCATTTCAGACTCAGACTTGTTGTTATATCAGAGTAAGATAGAGGGAAAAGAAAAAGCTATCAATTTGAAGTTTAACCTAATTTATTTTTTGTTTTAGAAAATTTTGTTTTGTTTCATTTTTACACCTTTTTCTTGTCAGCACATATGAGAGCTACTGAAGAACCTCATTTGACCTTAACAAGGCTGATCTAGGACAGAAATTCCAGAAAATGTCATTGTCTGAGATGATTTGATATAAGAAGGGTAGCAGGATCTGAGGGTGAAGTGTACCCTGGACATCTAGGGAGGAGGGATGGCAGGAGAGCAAGGAGAAACCAGTAGGACTTAAAAGTGAGCTTCAGTGTGTTGATAGCTTTTAGTTTTTCAATCATTTGTGGAAATTACACCATACATGAACACTTCCCCTTTCTACTGTTTTACTTTACTGTGTTTAAACAAGGTAAATAGGATGGGCACTGAGTTTCATCATGATTATATGCTCCATTTTGGTGTAATTCCAGAAATATGTATGATTCTTTCTTCTGCTTCTAACTTGACAAGTGTGATCCACAAATCTCAAAAGAATTCTGCTCTGCTAAATATTCAAGAGGCTGTCTGACAGAGTGAAGGAAAATTAGAGATAAAAAGAGCCAAGAGGAGGAAAAAAGAACCCCATACAGTTAGTTGAAATTTACAAAATAGGACAAACATTTATACATACCAAAGATTTACTGGATCTTATTGGGGGAAACAAACTTACAATATCAGTTATTAACAGCAAACTATAATTTCTGTATACCTCTGTTATTTACAGATAAAGATGAATCAGCTTATGATAGAATGATGTAAGATTCTTTTAATTTTATTTTAATTTAAAACATTTTTTGCATTTAAGTTATTTGGAGAAAGTATTCATGTACCTAGTAAGAGGAAAACCCCACCTCTTTTTTCATGGTGTGATGATTCTAGTCCAAACACAATGAGTTTCTGCAAATGGCAAGTGAGACACTTGTTGCCATGGTGATTGTTAATAGTTCTGACTCAGATATAGTGTTACTATAGCAACAGCACTGAAACCCTTGGGAGGTGGTGCAGTCGTCTTTTTTTTTTTTTCTTTTTATCAGCAGAAAGAAGCTAGGAAGAACCATTTTAGTAGCTTCTTGCTGCACTGCAGTGACAAAGCTTTCAAGACTATTTCATCCAGATAAAAGATTGTCCTGTTCCTGCACTGGTGAAACAGATATGTTACACTGCAGAATACATATAGTCCTATGTACCATAGTTATGAAAACATTATCTGCCTTTAATTAATTCTAATTTTCTCAATGTAATGTTTTTTAATAACACAGGTAATCTCAAGTGAGTATGTTGAGGAACCTTTAATGTCACTGGCAATACAAGAAAACCAAAGGTCAAAGATGGGATAGGCCAAAATCATTGTAATGTAGATTGTTTCAGCTTAGGTATATGCCTGTAAGGATTGGCCACACAGCTAGAAAATTGTAAAAAAAAATAGTTGATTTAGTTAGCTATGAATAAGGTACCTAGCTAGGGAAAGGGCCTGAGATAGAGCAATCGGCCATACTGTTAAGAACTGAAATTTAAGGACAGTGAACTAGGCATTTGGCAGTCCTCAGGCAACATGGAATGCAGTCCCTTCCTACTGAGCTCCTGAGTTTTGAGGAATTTAAAATGCAAGAAATAACCAGTTTTTCTCTAAAGTTCCTTCCTAAATGCAAGAAATAACCAGTTTTTCTCTAAAGTTTTGAGGAATTTAAAATGCAAGAAATAACCAGTTTTTCTCTAAAGTTCCTGTTCTCTAAAGTTCCTCTTTAAAAGTTACATGCTGAGTAACTGGGTTAGAAAGCCCAAGTTCCAGCTGGCCATTTCAAATTCACAGAGTGGCTTCTGACAGGTGGGCTACTGAACAATTAATTCCCATGCTCCACTTATCCATAAAAAGTTCTAGGTGAAGTTCTAGGTTAAGTGACCAAAATTCTACATTTCAGATTCCCTTCCTGGGGAAACCAGGACCCTATTCTTTTTATTTCCAATAAAAACTCTATTAATCTCTTCCTTTAGCTTTGTGACTTCATTCTTAGACATTGTGGGATCACAAGCTCAGGTTGTACAGAATAAAGTGTTGCAAATGCATTTGGAAGATCTGTTTAGATGCCTTGGGTTTGGGTCTCTAGAGTGTAAGAATAGTGATTGGCATATAGAACCTTTTTAGTAAATACTGTAAGTAAATGAGTCAACTTATCAGACACTAGGCAGTGGAGTCTAATTTTCTTTAAGACTTTCTTTAATTTTGCAACACTGCAACACTGTTGCTACATTTTGTTGTACTCAGTGATGAGTGTACTAAGCAGGTCTACATTCTTGAAAAATTGATGAATTGGGTCAATTCTCGTAAGCCAGGGCCTAGTCCCACTTTTAATATGATCTTTCTAGGATCTGGACTTCCCAGATCCCTCAGGCCTTAATTCAGAATTGTAGAGCAGCTAGAATGGAATTTAAGTGCAGCCTGTCTTTGTAGGTTCTTCTAAACTGACCAATAGATAGAGCATCTGGGCAAAATGCCACTGTTAAATAGTTTTGATGGGATAGCACCACTGACTAAACTCAGAGCATGGCTTCTTTCACATTTAGTCCCTCTCAACTGGCCTAATTTTGTTTCCTCCTACCTTAAGGGTAATAACACCTTGTTCTTGGAACATTTTTCTGGACTTGACATGGAGGTTTCATTTCCTAGGAACCCAGTAAAAACCAAGTTAAATAAAAATAAACTGTTTCCTTCTACAAATTACCTTTGATTGGATTCCTTTTTCCTGTAGCATTTAGTTAATAGGAGAAAAGCACAGGTGCTAATGGAAAAAGCCGGCACTAATGGGAGCGTTAGCTTGTGGGTGGTGAGGAAGGACATGGAGAAAAGGTCTCATAGTAATAAGATTTGAAATCCTTTTATTACACACCATTGAAACAGCTGCTTGTTCCGCCCATTTAAAGCACTAGACCAGACTGTGTATGTGGTAAATATTTGTGGAATGAGTGATTATCTTCTTCTAAGCTTTGTGCATGGATTGATGATTCCAGAGTAGTCTTAGTTTTCTTGTTTCTCAGTGTTCCCTGTGCAAATGAACAATCCATCCCTTATTAGGCCAGTAGATAATTTTTTCCTTAAAGAAAAATCCTTTTGCAGCCAGCCTAGCAAGATGGTTCCCATGTTATCTGGCTGTGCTTTAAATGCTTGACAATGTCTGAAACCTCCCTCTTTTCAGTTTATATTTTATAACTTTTCTTTTTCTAGTCACTTTCTAAAATTTTTAGGGACTCAATTTTAGGCAATTTTTGCTTTGTCTTTTTTTCTCCCATCTTTCCTCTATCCCTTTCTCTTTTCCTCTTTCTTTTCCTTTTCTCACTCTTTTTTTCTTTCAGGTGAACTTGATTTGAAATATATTTTTAAATGAGCTTCCTGTTAAATGATGCTTCTAAACTTTGCCAACAAAGTTTCTTCCTCATAAAGTTTTACCTTTCTCCTGTCTTAGTTACTTTTCTCAATGCTTAGACAATATACCCAACACTCAAAGTTAAAGGAGAAAAGGTTTATTTGGCTCACAGTGTGTAGAGGTTTCAGATGGTAGTTGGCGGGCAGCAAGACAAGGTGGCATAGAAGACAGGCATCATAGAAGAGAAGCAGTTCATGGCAAGCAGAGGGCAGCAAAAGCAGAAAGTAACAAGCAGTGACCTTCATTGTGTCTTTGTGTCCCTTATGTCTTATTGAGGCTTTCCATTCTTATCCAGCCTATTCCAATCACACCAAGATGTGATGGTGTAATGCCTTAATCTTAGCATTACACCATGAATCACTCTCATCATCACATCCTTGATTCCAGCAGTAACACTCTAGATCCTGCTACCTCAGAATAGGTCCACCTATGACCACATGAAGATTTGGGGGGACATTTAGATACAAGCCAAAAAATACACTACCTATGAAGGCTAGAGAAAGGTGCTTATTTACAATGACAATAAAAATGATGACAGGTCATTAACTTATTGTTGAGATTGAGGAACTTTCCATTAATTAACAGAACTTTGGAACTAGGTTGAAAGATAAAATTGTTGATTACCTGGATAGTGTTCATTTGAAAGTATATAATCTCCCTCCCCACCCCATGGTTGACAAAAGCAAGCTTTTTCAAACAAAACCTTGGGCAACCCCTCTGTGGAGAGGTTTATGGAGTTCTGGGGTGATCCTTCTAGAAATGCTTTCCTGAACAAAGAATTGACCGCAACAAGTGACAAAGGTAATGAGACTTTACATCTATTAAAAGTAGAAAACAAATATGCTCTGTAGCGGGAGTAGGGCCACTTGAAAGTAGAAGAAGAATTATACTCTATAAAGTGCAAAGTAGGCCACTAAGAAGTTTACAGTGGCCACTGGCTTAATGGCAGTTGTCTTTTGTATCTTCCACTCTTCAGGCTGACATCAGATGTAGGCCATCCTATCAAAAAACTGTTTGAGTTCTAGTGAAAAGAATTGAAGATAGTACTTTCTGAGTGATTATGTACAAGGTTTGTAGCTGTTTTTCTGATCATGTACTGGATCTCCATGACTGACTGTCATGCTCTTTGGTTGGCCATGCCCTAATCTCCTGCCTCACATTCACCTCATTCTTTTCAATATAGCAATCATGTTGTTTCTCCCTTTTATTCCCCTGTGTTCATAATCAAGATCACTCACTTTAAAAACATTTTATATTATAGTAAAAATCTTATAAAATTTAATATTTTGACCATTTTCAAGTGTATATTTCAGTAGTGTTAAGTGCTGTTGTGGCTTATATCTCAATGTCTCCCCAAAGGCTCATGTGCTCATAATTGGGGCTTTCGGAAAGGTGATCATATCATGGGTGAGTGATACCGGATCGTGGGTGCATGACACTAGATTAGATGAGTCCACTGATTGGTTTAACACAGTTCACAGTTCAGGGATGGATGATGGATGTACTGAAGAGGAAAGACACACCCTTAGGTGTAAGTGGCACCAACCAATAGTGGCCTATAGCCTGGATGGAATATAAATAAAAAGAAGGAAGGCTCACTGCTTCCTGCCTGCACACCATGAGCTATTTCTCCTCTGCAATGCCCTTCTGCCTTGCTGCCCTGCCCTGTAGTCAGTTAACTATGGACTAAAACCTCTACAAACTGAACTAAAAGAGATCTTTATTCCTTTAATTTGCTAGTATTGAGGTATTTGCCCCCAGCAACAAGGAAGTAAAAAAGACAAGTATATTCACATTGCTATGAAGACCTCTCTTTTTTATAGCTACTTAGAAACCTGTAATGCCAGAAAAGAAGGAATAAATAATGAGGACATGTTGGTGGAGAGTATTGTGTTACAGTATAGGAATAATTTCTAAAAGTAAAATAGGAAGAAAAGAGACAGAGATAGTACTTGTTATGGTATGTACGGTATACTCCCATCTTTACGGAGTGTCAGAAAACCAGGAAATGAGCCATATGAACTCTGTAGAAATTCATAGAAATTCAGGTAAATAAGTTGTAGCATCAATTCAAATTAGTTGTATATCTGAAGATAGAATTCAGCCACTGCTTAACAGTATAGGAAATGTGAGCCCATATAGTGACCATGAAAATATACTCATAATAAGTAAAATAACAATTTGTGAAAACTATAAAGAAAGGATATACTTTTGAAAATGATTTAGCAAGGTCCAGAAGAAAATTTTAGAACATTGAGTATATGAGAATACTTTTATGAAACAGGTGTAGAAATTTAAAAGCATTGTAGGACAGGAGGCAAGGGAAATAAATGAAATGATACATTATATGTGTTTAACACTGTGCTCAACCCTATAGATTTACATAAATTACTTAAACCTAAAGTGCTGTTGAATATTAACACATTAAAATGAGTTAAAATGAAAACAGTAGACACCTGCCTCTTAAAGGCCTATGCAAATCATACAGATAACTTGTACTCTGGATAGTCAAGAAGAAGGTCAGCATTGCTTGGAATTGTTAGGGAAAGCTGGAAAACTTGGCTCAGAAAGTGAGACTAGAATGCAGAAAGGGACAGGGACATGAGCAAATTTTTTATTTGTTTTGGAAAAATGACTTCCTCTTCAAACTGTCCTTGAATAATCTTATTCTGACAATCTGTCCCATTCATTTGTTAACACTTTAAAATCGGACAATACTTTCAGCCCACTGTTATCTGAACTTCTTCTGACCTTTAATATCAGGCTTGGTTTACCTATCTATCTCCTGCTCATAGATTCCTTTCAATCAAGATTGGTTCCTTTCACAACCATGCTGGAAAGATGAGGCACTTACTCAGATTTTCCTTCTCTAGTTCAACAAAATGGAAGTATTTGGACATAAATTTAGCTTTTCTTTTATGATAGCACAAGTAACTGAGCATCAAGAGTAAAGTTAGTGACTTAGTGTGATGCTACCTCAAAGTAAAAAGTAAATAAAATAAGGGATAAGGACATAGCAGTGAGAGGGCCTTAAAAAAAGGTATTAAGGATAAAGAAAAGAAATACGGCAGAAATAGTCAAGTGCAAATATTTTATGTAATTAAAAAATGTAGGACAATGATTATTTGAATGTATTGAGAAAGGAGTTGATTCTCTTTTCTCTAAGACATAGCTACTGCAATTATTTATTCAGCTACAGTAAAGAATGTCAGTGTTAGAGTGCTTTTATGAGAAAGAAACAATGAAGGCACATAATCTACAAACTTAGTTAAAAAAAACATAGTTTAGACAGATGTAAGAACTATTAACTCTGGAAAAAATATGAAATATAAATTTAGCAATTTAATGCAGTTAAATAGAAAAGGGAAAAATGCAAAGACAAAAGAAAAGAAAAAAATCAAAAGAGACAGTGATACAGCACAGTGGATAATGTCAGTAGGATATATTTCAAAAAAGAGAATGTCATCTCTCCAGAACTGTAATGCAGGCTGGATAACCACATTTACGGCAACTGACAATTAAGAAAACAATATAATGGTTACTTTCAAGGAAGGATAGAATGACCTTGTTACTGATCATGGCTTATGTATGGCAATGGTAGCCACATCTTATTAATAGAACTTCTATGAGAAAGAAGGGTGACTAGAAGGATGGTTGGTGATATAAAGTTTCCATGTAAAAATATTATTATGGTTTAAATATGGAATGTCTCCTAAATGTTTCATGTGTTAAGAGATAATTTTAAGCAGCTGTATTGATGGTGCTGTGGAAAATGGTCTTTGAAGATATAGTTACATTGCCTTAAGGGGCTGAGGCAAGGTCTCCAGAAGGCTGCATGTGTATTGAACCAGTGTTCACCATATGGTACTCTTCTCCTATAGTCAGAATTCATGGGCCCAGAAATCAAACGGTAGGTATAAATATGTGAATGGTTCCACTCCCCATTATCCTGAGTGATCCACTAGGATAATTTTTGCTCTCTGTTCCTGCAAACTCATGCTCTGCTGACCTACAAGTCCTATTCCAGAGAGGGGAAGGCTTACACCAGGAGGCACAACAATGATTCCATTGAACTGGAAGCTAAGACATCCCCCTGGTCATTTTGGTATACTTATGTCTCTGGGTCAACAAGCTAAAAAGAGAATTACAAAGTTGGAGGGGTGATAAGCCACCAGAGGGAAATTGGTCTACTATTCCACAATGAAGGTAAGGAAAACTATGCTTGGAGTGCAGAAGATCCATCAGGGTGTTTCCTACTATTACTGTGCTGTGCACTGGGAATTTACAGGATCCCAGTATAGGCAAGATAATAAATGGCTCAGGGTATGGGTTACTCCACCAAGTGAAGAACTAAGAACCACTGAGGTGCTTGCTGAAGATCCAAAGGAATACAGAACAGGAGGTAGAAGTAGTTAAGCATAAATACACACTATGATTATGAGAACAGTTGCAGAAATAAGGATGGCTATAGTTGTAATGAGTATTTGTTTTGTATTTTGTTAAAATGATTGCATATATATACACATATATTAGCTATACATCTTGTTTTTTTCTGTGTAACATAATATTGATTGACTTAATACCTAAGCATTGTTAAACCTACATTATCATATTTAAATTATGGAACATCTGGAGAAGTGTAAGCATCACCTTAAGAAAAACTGTGCCTTCTATTCTAGGGAGGGAATTCATGTGCTTCTGTTTGTACAGAGAATATTATGTTAAGTATAAGTATGAACCTATTATACTGGAAATTGAATATGGCTTAAGAAGATGGGTGTGGTTGCCAAGTTGACAGGAGTATATTGTGACTGTTAATCATGATATCTCAACTTGGATGAATTAATAAACATCTAGCAGATTAGTAAAGCCAGGTTCTGGTTATGTCTGTGGATTATTGACATGTAGCCCAGCAAACTGAGGGGAAAGACCTACCCTGGCTATGGACAGGCACCAACAAATAGGCTTGCAGCCTCAATGGGATAAAAAGGGAAAGAAAAGGATTTATGACCATTTTGAGAACTCCAGTTTTCCTGAGTCCTGTGTTGCTATCACTTTTGGATGCTGATATCTAGGTTTCCAAGTTTGGTCAGCGTTTCAACACAGGCTTTCACTGGCAACTCTTTGGTAAGCTTCCACTTTGTGAGCATAAACCAGTTTCATTTGACCTTGGACTTGTGCTGCATCCTTAGTTTCTTTTGTTTTGTGGCTTCCATCTCCTTGGGATGAGCAGCTATTGGGTTCTTTGGCTGTATAGTGTTCAGAGAGCCATTGTGGACTCTCAGGCCTTTGATTACATGAGAATTTCAGTGGCCATTTCAGATCTAAACCGCAACAAATATAGTAGCCCATTATATTAAACCTACCTAACAATCTGATGTAAAACATCAAGTTATTTCATGTACCTGTATGATATAATTCTTGTACTTTCTTGATGCATAACCTTTTGACAGTTAAGTATAATTTTTTATTACTTCAATCTAAAGTCTTCTTTTCCTGTTTTTAATGATTTCTAGTTTAAGGAATAATTTTGTGCCTTTTATATGCTGTGAACTTTCACACATGTTTGGTATTTTTATTTAAAACACAATTTTGCTAATTCTATTGGTCACTGCTTACCACTTGTAAGGTATGTGAGCAGGACTTAGAAGTAGGAGTGTAGTAGAGGGCAGTGTTCCTGGCTGAAGAAACATGATGACTACTCATCACCTGTACAGAGCTACAAAGCTGAACTTGGTGACATTTTGAAAGAGAACTGTTAAAAATAATATGCATTTTAATTTTGTTTTGTTTTGCTTAGAGAATTACTATTCAAGCTGCAGGAACTCACGTTATTGACAGGATATTAGACTTGGAGAGAGCCAGACTGCTAGATGAGCCTGGCTTTTTCAGCTTATCTCATATACCACCTTGCATGACCTGTTTGCTGCCAGAAATATAATTCTGAACTCTAAAAGTGCTGGATAGCTCTCTCATTATTTTAATGTGCTTTGGATATACATAATAAAATGTCTAGTTTTCCTCCTTTGTTTTTCATTGAACTAACACTAATTGGCAGTCACTGTTGAGCAGTTGGTTCTCTGCCGTGCAGCTTCTAATTCTCTGTATTTTCTAGACCCTTAGTGGAAAGAGCTGTCCCACCTGAAAGTAGACATGGGCACATCTTCTTGAGGACAGTTGCAACAGCTTATTTTTATTAGTTAGATTGCTGTAACAAAGTAAAACAAATTGAGTGGGTTAAACAACAGAGACTTCTTATCATCTCACTGCCAGAGACTAAAATTTGAAGAAAGAAGTGTCAGAAGGGCTAATTTCTTCTAATAGCTGTGATGCAGACTCTTTCATGCCTCTCTTCCAACTTCGTGTCACTTTCATGACAACTTTTGTGTTCTTTGATTTGTAGAAGCTCAACCCTAATTTCTGCCTTCATCTTCACAGTCTTCGCATGGCATTCTTTTTGTATAGATATCTCTATAAATTTTTCCCTTTTTTTGGTCTTTTTTTGAAACAAGTTCTCTCTGTGCAGTTCAGGCTGGCCTTGAGCTCACTTTGTAGCCCAGGCTGGTCTCAAACTCACAACAATCCTCCCGCCTCAGCCTCCCAAGTGCTGGTTTAAATTTTTCCTTTTGATAAAGACACTTGCTGTGTTGGATTGGAGCTCATTCTAATTACTTAAATTTAACCTCATTACCTCTGTAAAGACACTATCTCTAAATAAGGTTATCTTGTGAAGTTTGGGGTGTTTGGATTTCAACATTATGAAACTTTAGATAATGCAATCCAAACCATAATAAGAGTATACATTTTCTATAGTAGAAAGTAGGAGAAGACAATCTGTATTTAAAGGTATACTTAGCTTTTCAATTCATTGTTGACTTTGCTTCTTCATTAGGACTTTATTTTTCTTTCTCTCCCTTATTTAATGATCCAGCTCTCTTTTTTAATAAACTATTTTCTTCCAGTATTAACTGTCTCCTTCAGAGTTTTCTTTCTTGTTTTGTTTCCTCTCCTCCACTTTCAAAAAATTGTGGATACTTGCCTCTGTTCCTTTTGTTCAAAAGAAGGGTAACTCTCTTTCAATCAGTGAATATCAAAGAGTTTTAAAGTATGTTAAGATCATTAATCATTATAATAGCTCAAACATCCAATTCTGCCAATGATTTGTCTTCTTAAAATAATGCATTACAGAATGATACCTTCATACTCCAGTCCACTCTGATACGTTCTTTTGAAAACAGAAGGGAAGTTACAGTCAGTATAAGGAATTCGTGTGACATGGGGAGCTATATTGTAGAAATAACATGAGTTTAGTTGGGGTTATGGTACACATATGTAATCCAACTACTTGGAATGTTGACATAGGAAGATGCCATGCTGGAGGTCACCCTGGGCAACTGAGTGAGATCCTATCAAAAAATAAAATAAAAAGGACTTGGGCTGTAGCTCCATGGTAAAGCATTTGCCTAGTATGCACTAGGTCCCTTGTTCAAATTTCAGGTCTCCCTCATATGTCATATATATATATATATATATATATATATATATATATACATATACATATATTTCTTTTTTCTCTTACCTCTATATATGTTGCTTAAATTAAGCTTACATTATTAAACCTTAAATGAAGCTTTAGATATCAGTGCCCATAGGAATGTATCACATACATGGCTGTCATTCATGACACCACTGAGACAGAAAAGAAAATGAGAGCCACTTCTTCAGAATCAACAAGGCCTTGGGTTCAGAGGCATCCTTGAAGTATATATGTATATATATATATATATATATATATATATACACTTGCACACAGGACATAACTTTATATATATGACACAATTAAATAGGCTGCTTTACCTTCATGCTTTGATGCACAATAAACCATTGTATATTAATAAGCTTAGTTTTTTTAATCACATTTAAAATATAAGGGATCAATTTTGCACATGAACTGTATCAGAGCGGGGCAAGGTGTTGTGAGTTCTGGGTTTCAAAATTCTGCACAGACTAAATTTAATTTCTCTTTGGCAGATCACTTAGGTTTCACTTTATCTGTAAATGATGTTGTTTATACAATATCAGGAGCTGCCAGTGATTGCTTTATAACTCTTAAAGGGTAATATTTTTTAAAGTAAAGTCTTGATTATCATATTAATATCAAATGAACATGTCAGAGTTTTTTTTATTTAACTCAATTAATGAAGTCACTGGTAAAATATGACTAGTTCTTAAGATAATTTAAACAACACAAATATATAAATAATAAGAAATAAGCTTAGAAGTCCAATGTGCTATCCATTGCTCCACAGAGCCAGATAGAAATAAGCTTAAAAACACATACTAAATAACAAGTATCCATGGGGCCATATTTCTCCAGAATCAGATCATTTGTCTTTCACTGGACAAAAATCATTTGCATGATTATAAATGTTCTATCATGTATGGAATTGTAAAATACTTTAAAAACATTAAGAGAAATAGGCTTGTTTAAATGAAATAACCTGAAAGATGGTGTTACACAGGATAGCCAATAATCTCTTTTTGTTCATTTCAAAATCCTTTACAATTTTTTGACATAAATTGGAGTCTTGTGCTTCAAACAAAATGTTCTATGGACTCTGACTTCATAGCACATATGAAAAGCAGAGCTGCTCTGATTGAGGTGAATATGGGAACTGAGTAAGCTACCTTCTTATTGTCTCTCTTGAACTAGACACCATGCTGGGTATAATGGTACACACCTGAAGCTCAGCACTCTGGGAGGCAGAGACAGGAGGATCATGAATTCGAGCCCAGAATGGACAATTTAGCAACTTAGGAAGACCCTAACTACAAATAAACAAACAAACAAATGGCTAGGGATGTTGCTCAGTGTGAAGGGCCTGTGTTCAAACCCCAGTGCTGGGGCCTGGGGCACTAAGCCAGAGTTCTTTGGATTTCTGTAACTGGCAGTTTGGAAACCACTATAGCATGTTTATAACTTCATGACCAGCCTTACATTCAGTCCCTGAGACTTGCTTTCATAGCTGCCATCCCCACATGTTGTACCCATAATACTATTTACATGCCCCCAAATGCACACACACTTGCATACACACATATCCACACTTAAGTACTTTGACCAGTCAGAAAACAAATATATCCCTTCCTGGATACTTATATATCATTCAAATTTGTGATTCCAAAGCCGTTTGTATCTACTGTATTTTCTAGTTTTGAATTTCATAGAATAATGACAAATTACTTGAAAGGATATTTTCCACAACTAAACTTCCACTCAAATAACCTTGGAGTACTTTTGTAGATAATGTTTAAATTTATCAGTTGAATTTTAGTCTGGTGTAATGTTTATTAGTAATGTATTCCACTTATTTTCTTTGTTTTGAAAAACAAGACCATAATCTTCAAATGCCTCTGGGCATGTACACCAAAATATCTATAAATTCTGGAATCATGTTTCTGTACTTTATTTCTATTTAAGATTATATTAAAAGTAAAAATATTTTATTTTAAGACTGTGAAAATCTTCCTTCATAAATGGGGCACCTTCTATCTTCTATAGATTCTATAATATTCTTGCCTCAGTCCTTGTTCTGGCAAGAAATGTGTGGAACCCTTGACTTGGTGGCAAAGTTGAGTCAGCACATAGCTGTGTGTCAGCACATTGCTGGCAGTTCCTATGGAGGATCAAATATTGTACTGTCCTAGTTCTTTAGAGTGGGATTCACTTCCTTGTTTCTTGAGTTTTGTTATTTTTTCTTGCTACTGTGTCCATCATGACCTTGAGTTTTATAGCACTTTTCTGCTCAGCTCTTCTAAACTTGATCTCTTACTTGCCTGATTCCAAGTTGCCTTCCCATGTCCTTTTCTTTACCTTTTATGTATGGAATGCCTCTGTATCTTCTTTTAATCTTGTGCCATTTTGGCTAAGCTTTGCTGTTCTACCCTGTCCTTTTGCTACTCAAATTCTGACCTGACCTTCTCTCTATTGTATCATCACAGAATTTTAAGGGATCATGATATGGAAGTGAACTTTATCATTACTTAATTCTAATGGTTGTTTTTCTTATCCTGAAACTATCATCCTTCTCCCTGTTTGAAGATCTCTCATGGTGATTGGGATATTTTTATAAGACTGTTTTCTTACACAGTATTAAACAAAATTTATCTCTTAGTCCTACTACTTCCACTGCTTGAAAAGTTTTTTGTTCTCTTCTACCTATCTTTTTTCTTGACTATGGCAGAGGTACCAACCTAACAGACACCTGATCAAATAGCTAACCTTTTCTGAGTAAAGACTAACTGCTAGCTATTATACTGTTTTAAGAATCTTATTCTTTACAATATTCCTCTGAAGAGATTTTATTATTGGTCCTATTTTGTGGTTGAGGGAAATGGTTGAGTAAGTTGCCATGCTTACCCAGATGATAACTTTAGAAACCTGGATTTAAATTCAAGTCATTTTGATTGCAAAGCTAATAGGCTTTGCATCCTCCCAGGGTTAACACACTAATATCACAACCTATTACAGGCCATCCTCAATTTACAATTTTTTTTTTTTGGAAGCTTGGCAACAGCCCAGGGTTCGTTTATTGTGGACAGACAATTGTTTTAAGTAGTCTCTACTGTATCAAGTCACAGTGACTGCAAGTGGGCCAGAGGCCTGGGCACCTACTTATCTGGACAAAAGTCCAGACCAGCCATGTCCTGGGATCTGTCACCATGATTTGACTTGTGATATTTCACCTTGACTACAGTGTGAAGGGAAGATACATCTGGTAGGAATAGTACTTTGAAGTTTTTTCTTTTCCTAGCCTACTAATAGGCAGAATAATATTCCTTCAAGACCCTTAGCAGCCATAGAGGCTTCAGTCAGCCACATAACCATGAGGGTCAGCAACCAAAAGCATGCAGTGATCTGTGTTACTAAGCTATGCTGTTCAGTTAAATGCACCTTTGACTTACTATTTTAACTTTTGGTGGCTAGGGCATAACACCGTCAGAAGATGAGGAGCATCAATTCTAAAGAGGTGGCAATCTTGATTTGTTTGCATTTCAAAGCTCCCAGTAGAAATATTTATAGACAAATCATTAGTCAGAAGGAAAAATGAGCAAAACAGAAGCATTAAGAAGTATTAGCAAAAGCACAGTTCAGTAGATTGAAGGCCCAGGCATTAATTCCACTTCTTGAGCAAGAAGTTGTCAGGATTTCTGTTTTCTCATTTATAAATTTAAACTGTTTACTAGGTAATTTTTAAGTTTCTTTACAAATACAACTGCTGCTCTCTGAGGGATCTCAAAGCCCCACCAACAGGACAATCAATCTCTGCAGCTCAGAGGGAGTTGAGGTGCCACTGCATGGGGGTTAGGCTCATGTGGTGAGGTTAATTGAACAAGCCAGTTAGTCAGTCCAGCTCACTTGTTTGTGTGGTCCTTTTTTTGCTCTGTGTCAGGAAACTGCTGATTGAGCCAATTGAGAACCAGACAAATGTAGATAGTGATGTTACTTCCTAGGACCGGTATCACCCAAGTGGCAGGTTATACCACTAACTGGAAAGTCAAATATAGTGTACCTCAGTGTCATTCTTTCAGCATGAGAGAGACATTCAAATCCAAATGCACCGAGCGGAGCTGAGTTCTAATGAAAAGAGTGGTTAGTGAGGAACATCTACGGAGGTTGCAATATTTTTAAGTGAAAGTATAAAATTGCAAGTCAAGAAATCCAGAAAACATACTATAAACATCCTTGAAATACATCTTGAAAGAAGAAGGCCTTACTAAGCATTATTGGAGTGACAGGAAGGAATGACAAGGAAACCATACTATGCAGTACTTAAAAATGAAGATGTCAGGACAGCTATTTTGCCCATCTGGTTCTTCTTCCATCTGAAATGTGTTCCTTCATCACATACATCAGTCTCTCCTGCTATGTGGTAGCCAAATGACAGAGTAACTTATTTCCAAGGCCCAAGTGTTGCTTGATCAGGGTGGATATTAAGAAAGGCTAATCAGTGCCCTTTAGAAGCAACTGCTATTGTAGCACAGACAGAAAAAGTTCTTGTTCTGCATCTATAAACAGAAAAAGGTCCTTGAAAGATGAAAGCAACTTGTGGGCACCACTATTTGGGAAGAACAATCCAATATGGAAGGAACAGAGCAAGAGACTAGACAAGGAAGTTGTTTTAGCACTCAGTCCCAGATTTGTTTAAAACCAGAAAACATTCCAACTTTCAAATGTAATGACCAATAAATACATTTCCCCTTTTATTAAAGGTTTGAGGTCTGATTTACATGCATGAAATTCACCTTACTGAGTCCCATTCATTCTGATTAATGTATAACAATTTATATCCACCACAATATTCAAAGATGTAGAATATTTTGTTAACTCCAGAAAGTTCCCTCATGTTCCTCTGTAATAAACCCTGTTTTTCTACTCCACCCAAAGCAACATGTTCTGCTGCATTTTCTGGGTGGGTTTATCTTGTCCTGGATGCCCTCTCACAGGAATCATAAAGTATGTGGTCTTGTGAATATTGTTTTCTCCACTTAGCTTACTGCCTTTAAAATCTATCCAGGTTCTTACAAATTTTCAGTGTTTTGATACTCTGTATTCCTAAGCAGTATTTCATTGTGTAGGTACATCATAGTTGTTTATCCATTTACCAATTCAGAAGCATTGAGACTGTTTCCAGATTCAATGATCATGTAGGAAGTCAAAATAAATAATTATATCCATGTTTTTTGTATGGATATATTTTTATTTATTTTGGGTAAATGCATAAGAGGCAGATTGCTCAAATACTAAATGTATTTGTATTAGTGTAAAAAACCCCAAAGGGTATTTCCAAATGACAGAGTATTTCCAAATTGCCATTTCCAAATGGCAATTTTGTGTTGCCACCAATGAGAATCCCATTATTCTATTTTCTCATCAGCATTTGATAGTTTCATATTTTTTAAATTTGAGTGATTTTACCAAGGGTGGTGGCACATGCCTGAATTTACAGTGTTTGGGAGGCTGAGGCAGGAAGATTGCCATAAATTTGAGGCCAGCCTGGACTACGTTTTTTTGAATAATTCTAGTAGTTGTATAATGGTATCTCATTTCAGTTTAAATGAAGAATGATCCTAAACATCTTTTCATGTACTTCTTTGTCATACACATATTTTTACTAAAGTGTCTGATCAAATGCTTTCCTTGTTGCTGTGTTGCTTGCTTTCCTGTCATTACACCATGAGAATACTATACATATTTGAGATACAAGTTCCTTAGCAAATTTATGTTTTCAAAAACTTCAAGTCTATGACTAGCCTATTTATTTTCTTAGCAGTGTATTTCAAGAGGAGAAGTTACTAATTTTGAAGACGTTTTTCTTATTTAATAATTTATGCTTTTTGTGTCCTATTTATAAAATCTTTGTTAAATTTAAGGGCACAAAATACTTTTTTTCCTACACATCTTATAGTTTTATGTTTTACACATTGAACTATAATCAATTTGAAATTATTATATACATTATTTCCCCCATTTAAAAATTATTTAAATTGTTTCTGTTGTTAGTAAGCAGAGTCTTGACAAATGTAGATGGGATCCCTTGCAAATATAGAGTGAAAAACATTTTAAGAAAGAACTGGTCTAGTAGAGATGTATTTTTAGATGGTAAACTAATTCTTTCTTTAATCAATTTAATTTCAGTGAAAATCTTACTGAGATTTATTTATTCAAATTTGAGAAAGACAATTCTAACTAGAAGAACAAATAGAAAAGAATACTGAATTTTTTTTAAAATATTAGAAGTAAAGTGATTTGGTCTACAAGATATTAAGACACAAAGTAGACAATTAAATCTGCATGAAGAGGAAGCCAATGGCCAGAACAGAGTGAAGAACCTGGATGTAGGCTAGCATGCGTGTTTCATATTAGTGTTTTTAAAAAAGTAATTGCCAGACTGATAATGTTGTTAAATTAGCTTATAAATAAGTTCAATTATATCCTTATGTAACATAAATATTCTAGGTGAATTAGATTGAAATCTGAAATTTAGTGGACAATAGACCCAAATATCAATCTTGAGCTGGTACCTCCTTTGCTTTTTCCCAAACCAGTCTTGCTTTTGTTTATTTTAACTACTTAACTTAATCACATGATGAGTTACATAGTCTGCATCTCAATTTGTCACATTCTGGTCATGCAATAATATAGATTATACTGGTCTTTTTTTGCTGAAAACAGCAATAAGTTGTTTTGATGCACAAATTTAATACTTTTTTTGACCTTTTATTCCTTAGAAGCATCTGTATTTAGATAAAATTTGTGAAAATATCTTCTCCACCAAATTAAACATGACTTCTAATATATTCCTGAAGGGATATTTTGTAATTAATTCTGAAGGTGTGGGATCTGCAGGCAAGGTAGATGGCCTGGGCTGGCTGTATTGTTTCCTATGGAGTGAAGCCAGTTTTTCTTCTTTTCATAGATGCTCTAGCCTGAGGAATCAATGTTTACCTTGATTTAATGTCTCATCAGAAGCATGACATCCACAGGAGTCTGGCTGCAGCAGGATTAAATGAAGCATGGCAGCTTCTCCAGGAGAGACTTAAACCTCAAGACTTCAGCCCTAAAGGGGCGAGGCAGGAGATGGAGAGAGAACACAATCTATTGATAGAGTAAAAACGAACCATTTGACCTGCTTTGACACAATTTAGGGTCAGTAATGAGATTTGTATGCAAGAAATCTAGGGCTTATGCTCACTTAGGAAGTACTTTCTGGTTTACAGTGAATTTGCTCTAGGAATCAAGGGGATCATCTATTCCTGTGCCACTTCTGCCCCACACTGCTCCATGCAGGTGACCTTGACACAAAGGCACAGGCTTTGCCTTTAAGGGAGAAAGAAAGGGTGGTTATTTTCAGAATTTGGAAATTGGATCCAAAACCCTGTCAGGACAAATTTTGCTAGGGCAGCATATTCTTTCTCTCAGAAGCAAGCAGATGAACATAAGAAAGGCTGAAGTAGGACAGTTTAGAAGCTGGCTGCCCAGAGTTTTGCCTCTGGCAGAAGATAAGGCAAGGGCTTTGGGTTCTCAGTGTCACAGGTTTTCCTTTCTACTTCTAGCTCCAGATTTTTTGTTTCATCACCAACTCATTCTGTTGTTCATGAAAGTAAGTGATTCTGGTAACTCCTTGTATTTTGGGCTAGTACTAGCTGTATGGAATAGCAAGTTCTTTAAATGTACTTAATGTTATATAAAGTGATTCTTATTTGTATTAAAATTAACTACTTTCACATTTTAGGAAGTGGATTCAGACTATTACATGTCAGAGTTTTGGACTTATTCACCTCAAAATTTTTATGGCCCCTACCTTGCTTGTCATCTTGTTACCCCTTCCTCTTCTTCCACAGAAGAGATTATTTTACTTATATTTACTTCTTTTTATTTTCTGATTTACTCTTTTTCTATCATCTCTGTCTCTTACACTTAACAAGAGAAATCCTAATCAGAATAAATCTAGAAGCCAACCAAGCCTGGACTAATGCTGGTTCCAGTGACCTACCCAAGGAAAATGTTTCTACTTACAGATATTCCCACAAACTTATTTAAAAGCCATAGCCAACTCAATGGAAAGTTCTTGAACAGGAATTTCCCATCAGCATTTAAATTCTTGAGCTAAGGTAGTTGGGATTTTGTGTCCCCACTTCACACAGTCACCAAATGTCCGTAGTCTTAGCAAAGACAGGAAAGGCAGTTTTTGACACTTGAAATAAAGGGGCTGATAATTGAGGCTGTCTGCTAATTACATTCCCCAGAGCTGGGGCAAGGTTTTTGTTGAAGGGGATTTGAAAGATAGCACACTTTCATGCCCATAATAAACATTTTCTATAGAGTATAGTGGTACCTCAGTTTATGAACTTAATTTGTTTTATGATTTTGGGGAAGATGAGCACATTTGTGTTTCTGTGGGGAAGATAACTGTGGTTGTATTTGGCACTTGATATGGAGTTTGTAAATGGAAGCAAAATTTTGACAAACACTTTTGTTTGTGAGTTGAATTGTGTACCAACAGAAGCATCTGTAAACATTGAGGTATTACTGTATATTCTAGTGCTTTCTGTATTTTTCTTGTTTCTCAATATAATGTCTAGCTAAATTAGAGCAAGCATATACTCTGGTAGAACAAAACAATACTTACTGAAAATGACAATACAGTCATTTAGTGGTTGTAGTCATGTTCTTCATTGTGGATAAATGGCCTATGGCCTTCTTCACATGTCCTGTGCCTTGATACTGGCTTTTGGTTGTTTTTCCTCCATGTAACATTTCAATTAGTAGTTCAAAGTTTTCTATATATTGCAGTGGTAATGTTCCAAGAAGAGAATATAGAAGAAATGATTTAGACTCCAGCATGGCAACCTTCTATTGCTTAAAGCAAATTATATGATTATTTATATACAATGATAGGGAGAATAGACTACTGCTTGGTGATTGTCGTTGAAACATATTGTGTTTCCAATGTTCAATATACCACAGTTCTTTTGTGTATCTCCTTAAAGTATGATATATTCAGTATCTCCACACAAGATTATTCCTATGACAGCACTGTTATCACTTTTTTAAAATTTTATTTAAACAGAAGAAAGAAAAGCAAAACAAAACAGAATAAAGGGTAGCAACAATACAGAATTCCAAGGAAAAAAGGAAAAGAACAACAACAAAAAAACCTAAGAGATTATTGCTTGACAAATTACATACTGACTTCTTGGAAATAGTTGTTCAAATTATAAACATGTAAGGTAGACATTCAAACAGTGAGTCTGTTAACAGTTCTGTTTCACGATCTGACAAAAGAACCCCAGCAATATGGTCATCCATCTTACCCACTCAAATATACATTCAATTATATCAAAAGGATAAAATTAAACACAACAAAACAGAACAAAGTGGATCACAAGAAAGCAATGTAAGAGACATAAATTCCAAAACTAGACAATTGGAGATATTCGCTCTTTATCATATTGACTCTTGTTTTCTTCCAAATAGTTGTCCATATTGTCACATACAGGGAATTCACATGAAACAACATAGTATGGAATTGATCTGAGCAGGACGAGGAGGGCATTTCAGGTCTTCAAGAGCAGACATTAGGGAAGCCAAGAATGGCTGTCATAGTGTCTCTCATTCTCCTAAAAACAGCTGTCCATACCTTCATGTATGTTGAACTTAAACAAAACAAGCTAAAATCACTTGGAACAAAGAATGATAATTTTGCTGGATTACACATCATGACATTATGGAATCAGCACTGGGTACTGTAGTGTCTCTTTTTCTTCAAAGTAGTTGTTCATTTCAACATGTGTCATATAGTTGGTATTGTAAACTGTTTATAAGCTCTACACATGCATGAGTCTCTAAATGTATATCTATCCTTTCTGTATTAGAGGTAAAAACAAAACAAAGCAAGATAAAACAAAACAATTCCTAGAAAAG
>PVJX010008931.1:0-63179 GCA_004027295.1 Dolichotis patagonum
TGAGGTGATTGTTCATGGTGGATTGGCTTCACGTTTCCTTAATAGTAAAGATCTCAAGAAGGTACAAGCACTTCCTAATCATATCACCACCAACCACAAGAGCCAAGACCTAGAAACAACCAAAATGTCCATCAATGGATGAAAAGGTTTTTTTTAAATGATATATAATATCGTGGAATATTGCTCAACCTTTACAATTAAGGAAAGTCTGCCATTTGCAGCAATTTGGATGGGCCTAAAGGATATTATGCTAACCAAAATCCAGCAGATTCAGAAGGATAAATATTGCACGATCCTGCCTCTTTGAGACATTCTAAAACGGTCAAACTCACAAAAACAAGTGTAGAAATGTAACTGCTAGAGGGTAAAAAGGGGAAAATGGGAAAAGGTCAGCAGAAGGGTCAAAGATTTGGTAATCCAACAAGATCTAGAGATTCTGTATTACACAGGAACTGAAGATAAAAATACTAAATCACATAGTTTAAGTTGCTAAGATGGTAGATCTTAGGTTGAGTGGTTTCATCACAGAGAAAAAAAATCATAAAAAATAAAATATAAAACAAAGCATGGTGGTACACAATTGTTATCTCAGCATATCTTAGCATTTTACAGTTCATCATGCTAGATTTTTATGTGCAAAAAAAATTAGTAAAACATCACACACCCAATGAACATCACAGAAATAAACAAACACAGAGAGAAGCACACAGCTCATGACTCACTGGCCCACTCAAGTCACAGCCTGTATACCAATGGCCACCCCCCACATCTGGTGCTACAACTTCCCCCTGACCCAACATAACCTGCTCTCCTAATTACTGCCCAGGAATTAACATGCCTCTACTCTTTGGCTAGCCACATCCTCAAGTGACCTTCTGGTTTTCTTCAAAGTGAAGAGCTATTTATACAGCTTTTATGCCTTACTTAACCACTTAACAGGTGCAATGCCGTACTACCATTTTTTTTTATAAAAGTCCCCTGTTTGAATGTGTTGCTGAAGAAGTTTTTTTTTGTTTGTTTGTTTGTTTGTTTTTATCACAGTGACCCTGATCTTATCTTCCCTGTAAGCCTAAGGGGTGTGTGTGTGTGTGTGTGTGTGTTTTCTTTTACAGAGGGCAGTGATATTTAGGAATCCACGTGTCTTATTATAGCAAAGGTGAGGGTAAACATTCACCCAAGAGGAAGAGTAGGTACACCTACCCGCACTGTTTGATTTTATTTCTTTTTCTCTCTCATATCAGGAGACTGCACTATATCTCAGATTCTTAACATTGCTGTTTGGGGGCATATAATGATGTGAGTGAGCAAGGCCTTGATCTAAAGAATTCAGAAAGACTCTTCACTCTCTCATCACTAGTCAATATATATTCTCAGTTTTCTTAGGGTGGCAGCTAAAATACTAACATGTAATATTCATCTTTTCAGAAACATCAGGTGGAGTCATGCTCTCTCAGTCTTTCAGCATCAAGTTGTTCCCCAAGATAACAGAAACAATTCGATGATCTTTCCACAAGTGCCCTCATGAAGCTTGATTGTCAATCTTCATATGCATCTTAAAATTGGAGCCACCCCTGGTTTTGGGTGCTTCCACTGACCTATGTTGCTCCAATAAGGTCCAAAGTCCTGGTGGATGACTGTCGGTGAACTTTCCAGCTATAGTTTATGGCTGTGCTCAAGAGTGTTTGCACAGTCCAGGGCATAACTTATGTGTTTTCCTTCTAGCCCTGATAACTTTCTGATAAGTAGCTGTAGCTGAAAGAGTTGGCACAGTGGCATATAAATTTTTTGTGCTAGTAAGCATCCTACACACAGACGTGTGTATATATATATATATATATATATTCCTAAAGACATATAGTTTGACTTCTTTGATTATTTATACATATTAAACTCATCTACCTCAACCCCCCCAAAATAAGTTTGAAATACACGGTGCCACAGTGCACAGTTCTAATAATGTAAATGATCTACATCAGGTGAGTATTATCTAGTTAATTCAAATCCATTATTTTATTACAGAGATTAAAGACCTTTTGGTCCAATGTGCTAGAAAAGCAATAAATCTGAATTAGATCTACCATTTTAGTCACTCAGGATTAGACCTTTTGGTGATGTGATCCATTAATGTGCTTTAAATCTATTGATTTATCCTAGAAAGACACAATTTAAACTCAGAAGTTACAAAATGAACTTTCCATTAAGTTTGGGAGACTATGGTCACAGCTCATTTGACTTTTATGAACTAGAAAATGTGATGTAGACCACAATGGCATTCTATTAGAGGAAATCATGCATTTAACCATGTAGCAAAATACTGTAGTCAATTATGTGAACATACACCTATTTTACACATGGTTGCTTCCCTGACTTTAAATTATTAAGGATGTGCATTTAGCTTGTTTTAAGGAGTATTTACTCCCAAGTAAGAGATCCGTGATAAAACTTTGTTCAAAAACTAAATGAATATTTTTAATTTATATTAAATATTTTTCAATAAGAAACTGGAATTGAGCATAGAAACTTATATTTATTTCTCTGCCACAGAAGAGAAAACACGTGATCTATTTCCTTTTTGTAAATGAAAAAGCATACACTCTATCAAGGAGAAGAAATTTTAAAACCTCAATCAGAAGCAGGCTTTGAGATTCATCTGCTAGGCTGGAAAACATAATGATAATGTAAAATGAAGGTGACAATAGAGGTAAAAAAACTATTTAGATAAGGTTTAGTTTTCCTTTTCTAGAGATCATCTTGATGGTGTACTCTATAAACATCATTTTCTCTCAATATAACTTTGTTTATATTAGTATTATACTTAAGCCAGACTATATTAATATTCAACTCATTATTATTCTATATTTCAGCAAGCGTACACTGTAGTTCCAGATATAATTCAACCCAGTTCCAACTTGACTTGATCACCAACTTTTAACTGTTAAGATTCCCTCCAAGTACTCACCATAAAATTCTGGATGTTTAAAAGCATAGAACTTTAGAGATGACCCAATCCAAATCTCTTATTTTCAGACAATGAATTAAGTCCTACAGTGGATACTGTCATGCTGAAAGTCAGACAGTTAAGTGAGATGCCCAAGGTCACACAGTTTCTCAAAGGCAACCCATTACAATTGCATTCGTTGTCTTCTATTTTAGTCTCTTGAAAAGAGTCCCCCTTTCTTTTTTAAAAACAAGGTCTCCATTGGACTTCAATCATAAAAGCAGAGACAAAATATATAACATTCTGAAATGTTCAGAGATAATTCCTACTCACTATGCCTTCTTCCCATGAATCTGTTTTGTCATTGATGTTTCTAATTCCATCTACCCACATTAATTTGAGATCTTTTCCCCTTTGATTTCCTCCTTGTGATTTCTTGGTCTGGCTTAAACTTTTCATGTCTGTCTGAAGCACAAATGAAATAGTTCCACAAATCATCCTGTACCAAAATAGGTTGATCTTTATCCTCTATTGCTACTATTACATGGTTTTTATCTTGCAGTAAAGAGGGAGTCAAGATGGCGTTCAAGAAATATTAAAAAAATTAATGGCTAGAAAATGACCACTAATTGTGCACAGGTAGTCAGAAACAACCAAGTAATTCATATTTTATGCTTTTCACATTCCTAAGCACATGTGATTCATAGATGAAGGCCAAAGTGCAGGGGACAGGTTTGTAACTTGTAGCTCCAGCACAATGACTGGAAGTTGTCCATGGGATAGTTATGTTCAGAAACAACTGAATATATGTATGAAGAGATCACAGCCACTGCTGCAGCACGAAAGAAGGTGCCACACAGAGGAAATCACTGACCTCCGCCCCGGCTCGCACCGCTGGGCATGCCTGAGCACCTCAGTACCTCCCAGCCACTGCAGCTCAAAAGGAAGACCACCTAGCTCTGCACCTGCTCAGGCAGCTGATCTGGACCGGCCTGCATCAACGCCCTCCCACTGCTGCAGCACAAAGGACGACCACAGTGTCCCCTCCAGGCCCATGCCACTGAGCTGTGCCTGCGACCCAGCATGCTGCTCCCGTGTGCTGACCCAGTGGACCGCCTCACCCACCCTGAATCAGCCTGCTGCCCTCGGCTACCCTACCCATATCTTAAACCAATCACTGCTGTGAATGTTTGGCTCCAATTCTCCTTCCCAGTACACTGAATTGCAGTGCATTGGCAGTGCTGGTTTAACAGGAGACTTGGTGGCCCCTCGTCCAAACAGAACACCCTGGTAGGTTCCAGTCACTATGTACCCAACAATCAGGTGGACATCAACCACCAAGTAGGACCCTAGGAGGTACAATGCCGACAGTTGTGACTATTTGGATTAAATAATCAGATATTGGCCCAGATGGTGAAAATGACAAAACAAAAAACCAAAATGCAATCTCAAACATCTAGTCCACCAGGTGCAAGAACAGGTGACAGAGGAATGGGGGACTTTAAAAGTCATACAATGGAAATCTCTGAAAAGATAGCAAATGAAGAATCAGGATCTCACAATATGCTGAATACTACAAACACATCAGACTCAAAAAGAAAATCATAGACTAAAAGTTAAAGGATGGAAAACAGTATTTGATGCAACAGGAATCCAAGAATCCAGAAAAAAGCAGGGATAGCTATTGGTTTGCAGACAAAGTGAACTTAAAACCTAAAATTATTAAAAGAGATAAACAAGGCCACCACACACTTGTAAGTGGAAAACTACAAGAGGAAGAACTAACAATTATAAATATATATGCACCAAATATAGGAGCACCCACCTATATGAGACAAATACTAATGGACATGAAAAATCAAGTACACAAGAACACAATTGTAATAGGAGACCTTAACACCCCACTGTCACAAAGAGATAGATCAACTAGACAAAAAGTCAGCAAAGAAATAACAGAACTGAATCATAACTGTGAATGAATGGACTTAGTGGATGTTTACAGAGTGTTCCACCCAACCACATCAGGATATACATTCTTCTCAGCTGCACATAAGACATTCTCCAAAATAGACCATATATTAACTTATAAAGCATTCTTAAGTAAATGCAAAGGGAGTGAAATTATCCCATGCATAATATTTGATCATAGTGCACTAAAATTGGAAATCAATGGCCACAAAAACTGCAAAACCTGCATAAATACATGGAAATTAAATAACAGCCTTCTAAACAACCAGTGGGTTACAGATAAAATTAAAGAAGAAATAAAACAATGCCTACAATATAATGAAAATGCAGACACAACATAGTGTAACCTATGAGACGCAATGAAAGTAGTCCTAAGTGGAAAATATATAGCAATAAATAGTCACATCAAGAAAATGGAACAAGCCAGAGATTTAGCTCAGTGGCATAAGTGCCTGCCTGGCAAGTATGACGTCATGAGTTCAATCCCTGGTACCAAAAAAAAGAAAAGAAAATAGAACAAGCACAAATAACGTAATGCTACATCTCAAGCTCCTAGAAAAGGAAGAGCAACTCAAACCCAAAGTTCATAGAAGAGAAGAAATTGTTAAGATTAGAGCAGAAATTAATGCAATTGAAACCAATAAACAATACAAAGAATTAAATCAAAGAACTGGGTTTTTGAGAGGATAAACAAAATTGATAAACCTCTAGCCAACCTTATCAAGAAAAAGAAAGAAAAAACTCAAATCCATGCAATAAGGACTGAAAAGAAGGAAATTACTACAGATCCCGTGGAAATTCAAAAGATCACAGACACCTACTTTGAAAATCTCTATTCACATAGGGTGGAAAACACAGAGGAAATGGACAGATTTCTGGAAACATATGAACTACTAACGTTCAATCAAGAAGATAGAACAACTTTGAATAACTAATATCAGCTACTGAAATAGAAAATGTGATTTAAAAACTTACCAACAAACAAAAGCCCAAATCCTGATGGATTCATGGCTGAATTCTATAAGAAATTTAGATAAGATTTAATGCCAACACTCCCTAACCTCTTCAATGAAACTGAAAGAAAAGCAGTTCTTCCTAATTCATTCTTGGAGGCAAGTATTTTCCTGATACCAAAACCAGAGAAAGACCCAACCAAAAAGGAGAACTATAGAACAATCTCACTAATGAACATTGATGCAAAGAGTCTCAACAAAATATGGGCACATAGAATGCAGCAAATCATCAAGAAGATTATACACCATGACCAAGTGAGATTTATTCCAGGAATGCAGGGATGATTTAACATCTTCAAATCAATAAATGTATTACACCACATCAACAGAGCCAAAAATAAAAAATCACATAATCATCTCAATAGACGGAGAAAAAACTTTTGATAAGTCCAAAACCCATTCATGATAAAAACTCTACAGAAACTTGAAATAGACGGTATGTACCTCAATCTCATAAAGGCCATTTATGACAATCCAACAGCCAATATTATACTAAATAGACAAACATTATATAAACATAACATTATATAAACATAATATTAAATGGACAAAAACTGAAAGCCTTCACTCTAAAATCAGGAACAATACAAGGATGTCCACTATCACCACTCCTGTTCAATATAGTTCTAGAAATAGTAGCCAGAGCAATCAGACAAGATGGAGAAATAAAAGGAATAAAAATAGGAAAAGAAGAAGTTAAATTATAATTATTTGCAGATGACATGATACTCTACATAGAAGACCCCAAAAACTCCATTAAAAGACTACTAGATGTAATAAACATATTCATCAGTGTAGCTGGATACAAAGTCAACACTCAAAAATCAATAGCATTCCTGCACACAAACAAAAAACTCACTGAGATAGCAATTATGGAAATATCACCTTTCACAATAGCATCTAAAAAATGAGATACTTAGGAATCAACCTAATCAAGAATATAAAAGATCTATATGCTGAAAATTATATAACCATAAAAAAGGAGATTCAAGAGGAAATTAGAAAATGGAAGGATATTCCTTGATCTTGGTTAGGAAGAACCAACATTGTGAAAACGGCCATACTCCCAAAACTGTTATATGGCAATCTTAACCAAAATCGTATCAATATACCTTACAGATCTAGAAAAAATATTCCTAAAATTCATCTGGAAAAAGAAGAAACCTAGAATAGCAAGGGCGATGCTGGGCAACAAAGGCAAGAGAGGAGGCATCTCAATCCCTCATTTGAAACTATACTACAAAGACACAGTCATAAAATCAGCATGGTACTGGCAAAGAAATAGACCTGAGGATCAATGGAACAGATTAGAAGATGCAAACACTACTACAAAGACACTCAGCCACCTTATATTTGACAAGGGCGCTAAATGTGTTCACTGGAAAAAAGGTAGCCTCTTTAATAAATGGTGTTGGAAAAATTGGCTTTCCACATGCCGAAGACTGAAAATAGACACATGCCTATCACCATACACTAAAATAAAGTCAAAATGGATCAAGGATCTAAATACTAAAACAGAAACACTAAATCTACTGAAAGACAAAGTAAGTAAAAAACATTGGAGACATAGGGGTGGGGAGAGAATTCATGAATAAAATGCAAACTGCATGGGAAATACTTCAAAGACTCAACAACTGGGATCTCATATTACTAAAAAGTTTTTACACTTCAAAAGAAATCACCAACGAAGTGGAAAAAAACCCATAGAATGGGAAAGAATCTTAGACAACAATCCCTCAGACAAAGGACTTATATCAAGAACATATAAAGAACTAACAAATATCAAGCCCCCAAATTCAAAGACCCTCTCCAAAAATGGGCATTGGAGATGAACACACAGTTCTCAGATGAAGATATACAAATTGCAAATAAATACATGAAGAAATGTTCATCATCCCTGGTCATTCGAGAAATGCAAATTAAAACAACATTGAGATATCATCTCACTCTGGACAAAATGGCTGCCATCAAGAAAACAACTGATAACAAATGTTGTGGAGGATGTGGGGAAAAAGGAACACTGCTCCACTGTCAGTGGGAGTGCAGGCTGGTGCAACCACTGTGAAAATCAGTATGGAGATTCCTCAAAAAACTAGGATTGGAAATTCTATTCAATCCAGCTATTCCCCTCCTGGGTATTTTCCCAGAAAAATTCAAAACATCAGATCACAGAGATATATGTGCACTTATATTCATAGCAGCACAATTTGTGATGGCTAAATCTTGGAAACAATCAAAATGCCCATTAACTGCAGAGCAAATGAATAAAATGTGGTGTTTTTATACAATGGAATATACTCTGCCATAAAAATGATGATCTTGCAGCCTTTATACGTAAATGGAGCCAACTTGAAAATGTCCTCATTAGTGAAATAAACAAGACTCACATGAGTAAATATCACATTGTCTTTCTAGTGTAAAAAATAATAAATTGGATACTGAATACTGGGATCCAAAAAATATGACAGAATTGTGAAAGCAAAAGGGAACGGTATGTATAGTGTGTAAGATAGTTGACCATATTACTGAATTTCTGTTGGAACACTGAACAGAAGGATTTGCGCTGTCAATGTTTGAGTGCCTAGCCACTATTTATGCTTTGATTTTGTGACTTTGGCAGCTATTTTTTAAAACAACAATGAGTAATGTATTAACTAGTGATTCTATGATGAGAATTTTTTTATTTCAGTATTGTTCTGCCCTTCTTTTCTGCTTTTATATTTTAATTTTCTTTTATTTCCTTGAAAAAAAAGAAAAGCAAAATATGCAATATAACAACCATTGTTAAGTTTCTTTCATTCTGTTTTGAAAACCTATATTGGTATTGTTTTGAGTTTGCTGTTGTTATTTATGCCTTTTGCTTTTTGTTCTTCTTTTCTGACTTTTTTCTTTTTTTAAATTAAAAAAAAGTATGAAGAAATATGAATACCAAGTTTAGCAAAAGCATTGGGGTTAGAAATAACAGTGTGAAGTGTCATCAAAATCTGTTTGGAGGTGAAAAGCATACATTCAGGTCACCCAGTGAGAACAGGGAGAAAGCAGAAATAAAATCCTGCACAGATCCCACACCCTGGATGTAAGCATTTAATGTATGCAGAAGCTCCTATGTGAAGTTTCATTTTTGTCCATAAATCACAAACTAGGTACATAGTTTTGACTAATGGGTTTAAGATATACTCTGAGAGAGTGAATATATTGTTTTATTCTCTTTTACTCCATCCAATATACAGAGAGACATGAAAAGCATATGTTAGATGCTTTAAAAATGTTGTTGTATTGTGTTAAACACCAGTTCATCTTTGGGAAGCCAGTACAGGCAGTGAACAGAGATGACCTCGATGTAGAAAATGTAATAAAAGACAGGACTGAGTAGGAAATCAATGTCTCCATTTGTAAAGAGGAAGGAAAAAAAGGATGAACCAGACATTATTAGCATGATATATAAGCACTGCATAGCCCAATTTATATCACTTGTATTAAGGATAAATTGCCTGAATAAATTCTATTATTCTAAGAAATAGCACAAATAACAAGCTGACAGCATCGGGAAAAAAATGAAAATAATAATGTTGATGTTTCTGGAATTGTGTATTATTTCTCTCTTTCTTGTTCCATGTATCTAGTTCAGCAATAACTCAAATTTGGAGATTGGTTTGGTTTTTAAGGTTGAATATTCAACTTGAAATTCAAATTGAAATCTTATAGGAAGCCTATTATTTATTATTGGTAACAGACCCTAGATTTATTGTCTACTATGTTCCATGAAATGCCTTAAAATCTTCATATAAATTATTTAAATAACACACAGAAATTTGAAAGGTAAGAGCTATCTTGCTAATTTTATGTATGATGGAACCAAGATCCTATTAGGTCACTTGTTCAAAATAGCATAGCTGCAAACTTGGAAGATGCAGAAATTTAACAGTTTCCTTGATGTGGTGGGAATGAAGTATGACTTTTGTTATCCTGGGTTCAATTTCCATGTTGCTTTGCTGACTTGAATGGTCAGATCACCTCTTTTGAGCCTCTTTTCTCATCTGAAAAAGGGGGAAAATTATGCCCACATCACAGACTTATCTGATGATTTAAAGTACACAAAACATATAACATAGAGAGTAATCACAGAATAAAAGATAATAGATAGATAGCAGATGAGTTATTTTAACTGGAATATTAAAATTAGTTCCAGCCTTCATGATTAGGATTCCTAACCCAGAGTTCTTTCCAATCCCTCTTCATCCACTTTATGGTCCAGCTTGGCCCCACAACTTCTCAAATTCATCCACTTGGGGTACAGAGGCAACATCAGGACTGTGATTCCTATACCACATGGCCTCCTTCTGGCCCTTTGAAAGTTCTTTAATGAGCTGAATTCATGACTTAACTAACAATCATACTTACTTCCCTGTCCACTGCCAAACTCCAAAGAGACTGGAATATGTTATACAAGTTCAGGAGTATCTACTAAGGACCATATATTATTCTATTTCAGAAGGCAGAAAGACACATAAGCTCTGTTTTGACTTCTAAGGAACTTGTGCAAGCAATAGAAGTCAAGAATTAAAATCCAAACCCAGAGACAGAATCTATTGTTTATTTGTGAACACAGTGTGAGATGACCAGTTATGAACGCTTCTTGGTGAAATAAAACCCATCACAAAAATAGAAAGTGGCTGTGTAAAGAGGTGTTTCCTAAAGGAAAGCATGCTATATAGGATTAACACCTTTCTCAAGCAATCTGTGCAGCATGAATGTTTTACTTTACTGTATTTTAAAACTGTGCTGCCCTAACATCTTGTTTTTTTTTTCTGATTTCATAACTGAAAGATGAAGAAGAAAGAAGAAACTGGAAAGGGCTAATATGGACTTTATAAACTTTTTAAAAAATATTGAATCTTCATAGAATCAGTTAAATCTGACAAAGAGTAGGTATAGTGACCTCATTTACTTATTTGGTCCTCATTTACTTATTTAATGTTTATTAAAACATTAAATATCTATTTCATATTACACATCAGACTAAACACTGAGGATATAAATAAGAATAAATGGTGATTTTAGTCTCAAGGTAAGAAATATAAGAAATACATAGTCTAAAATTGAAAACAGATAAAGACTTTACGTACCAAATTGGATGTTAGAAATAGAGCTATACATGGATTATGGGCCTGCATAGAAGGAACCCTAACCCAAAAAGTGAGATGCATACAGTCAGTAATTTCCAGTGAAAGAAGCCTTGGAAAAATGTTGCCATCTGGGCCTAGGGTTAGAAGATAAGTAAAAATTTCCAGGTAAAAATGGTAGAAGGAAATGGTATATGTGATAGTGTCAGAATACCATACACAAGATAGAAGGCAGTAGTGGTTTAGTGTACACAATAAAATCTAGACACTTGACGTTGCAAATAATAAACAAGAAGTATTAAGAAGAAAAATCATTGTACAAGGCTTGGTCACAATCCTGAAGACATTTAAATAGGGTAAGGACATACCAAATGTTTATTTTCATAGAAAATGGGTTTGCAGGAGAGGAGAGGCAGCAGAGAGATTAATTAGGAGCTGTGGCACAGGCTGAGTACAAGGTGACCTGGCCACAAAGAGCAGTGTAAATAGTAGCATGTGAGCTTCTAGGGCTACTCAGCCATCTATGCAGGGTAGGAGGTTGTGGACAGGGTATCAGACAAGCAGTCTTCCAAGATGGGTACCTGAGGGCCATCACCTGAGAGACAGTAAAGGAAAGAATGGCTTCAAACAATGAACAAAGGTGGAATTTCAGTTACAGCAGATCAAATTCCAGGTAGAGATTGCAACTGGCCAGATGGACTATTAAAAATGAGGCATTAGGCTTCATCAACTTAGTAGTATGACAGGTGAAATAGATGACCCATGAGAAAACAAGTAGAACAGGAGCCATTGCAGAACTTTGGAAAGCAATCTAACTCACCTGTGCCATGGGCAGACAGAAAAATGGAAAAGACCAAGAAATAACTAGGGAGATAAGGGGAAAGTCTACCAGGGAAACAAGGGAAAGGCAGAGCTTTGGGAAGGAAGGAAGAATTTGTAATATCACACTCATTTGATAGGGTAAAAAAGTAAAAGACTTGAAATATTCAAAGGAATGGACAGCTCCAATATCAAAGCTGAGGTGAAACTTGTATGATAAATGGTCAAGGGCTAAATACAATATTAAATGTTTGACACTCTTTTGTACCCCAGACCTATAAAAGTGTTCCCATGCCTTCCCATGTACATTTTTAATTTTCCTAGGCAGCACCTATCACATTCCTTGCTTCAAAAATGATGACACAAAGGCTCTTGGGATGAAGTAACATTCTCTAGGTTCTTCAGGCAGTAAATTTGCATGGTTATCTGCCATTGTGAACCAAATATACCCCCTCTTCCTAGCATCAGTTTCCTTCTGCCATTTCCACTGAAATATTTAAGAGTATGAAGACTGAGCTGTGTCAAAATCCCTCACTTCCAAGAAGGGAACTTGCAATTAGCCAGCACCATTCACATATCTCCTCAGGTCTAACAATACCTGTCACCAGTAAGGGGATGTGTGAGTCAGCTTTCCAAGACTGGCAAAATACCTTAGAAAGACAACTTCAATGAAGAAAGGGGGCTTAAAGGAGGTTTAAGCCCACAAATATTTGGCTACCTTGTTCCTGGACTTGTGGTGAGGCAAAAGTCATAATAGAGGTGGTGTGGAAGAGCAACTCTGCTCACCTCATGGCAGCTTGTAGAGTGGGGAAAGAGGCTGGAGAGGCTATATGCCAGTCAAATGCATGCCCGCAGTGACCTACTTCCTCCACCTTGGCCCTTCCTCTATGGCCCATCCAACTATGAACCCTTTAATCCCTTAGTCCATTTCTGAGGTCAGTGTCCTCATGATCCAGTCACCTGTCTAGGCCCAGCTCAAAACACTGCTGCCCTGTAAACCAACCAATCTCTCCTCTCTCTCCTCTCTCTCTCTCTCTCTCTCTCTGCAATGGACTAAGCTGTTAAAGGGTTGATAGCTGAATGACGACTGCTTCATATTTAAACTGTAACAGGACATCTTCAATCAACTGGTAACAGATCTTCAACCTAATGGGAGATTCAACAAAACCTTCAGTGAAATTTTCCAAGCATGGATGACTGGATGAGACGTAACTCACCAAAAGGTTTTATTATTCCTACAATAATTAAATCAATTTGAGAATTAGATATGAATTTAAGGAAGCGCATCATAAATCATTGTCATTATACATTTCTTCATGGAACAAAGGCAAATATTCTAAGTATATAAGCAAATATTCTCAGTCATGAAATGAGTGGTCCTTTTCTTGGCTACCAGTCCCAAGTGACCAAGGTAAACCTTTAATTGGATTTTAGAAGAATGTATCATTTAAAGAATGGTTGTCTCTTATGGAATATTAGCCATGGTACTGTATCTTTAAGAAGAGGCCTAAGGAAGATGTTTTTATTAATAATGATTAATAAAGTTGTTTAAGTTTTAATTGTTTAACAATAAAAAAATGGTCACTGAAAAAGCCTTCCATATGGCAGAACCTGTGCCAAGTATTTCATATATACAATCTCATTTAATCATCCCAACAAACTCAGGATTAAAAGATGAACAAATGAATTAAAGTGATTAAAGATTAAAAATGAACAAACAGACACAGAGAATGTAGAGCAAATGCCAAATTACCCACTTATTACATGGTAAAATCAGACTATAAACTTGGGTCTCCACTGTCATGTGTCTTTGATCTGGGCACTAGTTTCTATTATAAGATTTCAGTGATAGTCCACATGTAAAATATCAGTTCATGGATAGGTAAAAATGGGCATGGGTATGGATGTGTGCATGAAAGACAAAGGTTAAAAGAGAGGGAAGAAGAGACACAGGGAGGATGGGAAGGAAGAATAAATGAGGGGGATGAAGAGCTGAAATAAAAATAAGAAAGAGAGAAAACCAGAAGAATAGCATTACTCATCTTATCGCTTTGGAAGACAAAATGCAAGCCCATCTCCACCCACTCATTAGTCAGCTACCAACAGCAACTTGGTGTGACATGGTTAAAGGATAGGCACCCCACAGCTAGTAGGGTAGAATGTCCCTCCCAATAGTTAAGGACAGATTCCCATTAGCACTGTGGGAAAATCTCACTGTTACACAGCCCTGACATTATACAAACTAAATTTCAATGGGGAAAAACAAAGGGAATTTATCAAACCGATGCAAGGGAGAGCAGGAGAGACTGAATCTGCTCAGCCAATACTGAATTCCATAGTGCTCAAAAATATGCGTGAAAGAAAGTTACCATCCCCTGACCTCCTTTCCCAATTCACTGGATACACTTCCCAGACATTTTTCTCAAGAAAATTTACAGAATTCCAAGTCTGAGACTAACTCCTTTGGTGATACATCATCTTATAAATGGCAAAATTACAGAAGATGATTCTCCCCTATCTAGAGCATAAGATTTCTATTAGAAAGTCTAGTGGAAAATTCTCAAGATCCAGAGTCATGATGTCTGCTTTCCAGGTAAATCTCTGTCATGAGTTACAAGTTTCATTAAATCAAGGAAAGCTGTGTGGTGTGAATTTCTAGCTTGTTAAATAAATCAAAACTTTTTACTACTTCTACATCAACGAAGAAAGCATCAAAAATTGCTTCTTCAAACATGGAGGCTATTATAGATGATTCTTGTTCTCTTACCCTCATTTTTAGCAACTGTACATTTTTCTGCACAATGTCAACTTTTTTCATATCCAATAAAGTATGCATTAAGTGCTATTCTCAGAACTTTTAAAATGCATGCAGTCACAAAGTGGGGCATGGTGAACATCATCTGTCATGATAAGCATCACTTCCTGTCACACAGTGCCATGTGCCACCCCTCAATTCTCAAGTGACTCAAAATCAAAATCTGGCCTCATTTGCCAGTGAAAGTAAATGTCAGCCCTCCCCTTCCTCTGGCAACAATTTTTACCACAGGAGAAAACTAGAAACTGTAGGTTATCACAACTACAGGTCCCATTGGTATGGAAGGACAACATTATAAGCCAGTGGATGAAATATCTGCAGGAAAAGTTCCACATAATGATGCTGACCAGCCCACTCACCAAACCCACTACTGGAGGTGACTTCAGTTTAACTAGTTCTTGTATCAGACACGAAAATACAGACACATTATTCAAACCAACCAAGCTGTCTGTTTAGAAGATGTTTCAGGACTGATTAATGACAGCGAGCAAAGAGGAACCATACAGACCTTGGCTGCCAAGGTCAAATGCACAAGCAGACAGAGCTGGCAGAGCTGGGAGGATGCCCACACTGGATTTAGCCTGCCGGCCTCGCATCTTGGCTGCAGCCACTGGTGTGTTGTCATTCACTCTCACTTCTAGTCACACCACACACAAGATGGAGAGGCATATGGTGGCTTTCTCCCGACTTGGTGTAAATGTGGGCTCTAAATTAAGCTTTAAACCTTTTAGGATCCTTTGCCAGCAAGATAAAATACATAAGCCATGATATTCTGAGCACCATATTTTGCTGCAATATGCCTTGAGGCACATGTTTCAATAATTTTGAAGGTGGGGCCAACATCAACCAAGTCAAGCCTCATCTCTGAGAGGCAAAAGCAGTAGGTGTGTGCCTCTCAAAAGCAAAATGTTAGGTGAAGAGTAATTATAGTGTCATGCACCATTAATCAAGGTCCACATTGCTATAGGCTACAGTCAAGGGACTGACAGCTTCAAGAGGAGTTTCTCATCCCAACTTTGCAGCAACTCTATGGGGTAGGCCCTTTTACTTACCTCATTTTTGAAAATAGGAATAGTAAATTAAGTAATTTACTCCAGGTCATTAGTTCTCTTCCATGGAACCAAGATTCAAACATCAGTGCTGGACTCCAGAGCCTATGCACCAAGCACCACAAACTGCTACACAGTGAAAAGTGACAGTAGGAGATCTACTGTACAGTCTAGTATACACAAGGGGTTGAGTGTGAACAATGTATACTGACCAGGACTCCTTAGTGCTGGCTTGGATAAACCAGCCTAGAATGCAAGGTCGCTGAATAAGACACTTAAATGACTATCTTCTATATACTCATTTATTGAAGTACACATTGAACATATACAGGACTTGATGCATAGAAATATACTCTGAGTATTCACAAAAGTGCATTCCAGTTCGGAAGTATAAAGATACAAAAGAAAATCCATGTTAGAGCCTTCTTGTTATACCTCCTACTCTTTCTACTTTTAGCAAATTAATAAAAATATACATACACATATACTTACATACATCAATGTACAGAAAAAATATTGTATCTTTTATTTCAGAGCAGGAAAAGTACAGTGTATCCATTACACAGGGGGATATATGAACTCCAGGAAGATTTCTTCACCCTTCTCTACAACAGGAAAGGCACAGTTGTTAAGAGCAGATGAATTAAGTCCCTGGGTCATGTAACAACAATCTTGCCCCCTCGAGGTACTTCTATTGCTACTCTCTCTAATCACTGGAGCAAGTAGGATAGTCATTTACCTGGGTGTAGAGTGCTTTCCCCAGCTTTCAGCAAGGGTGACAAGTGCAGGCAGATTAATGATGCTATAGTCTTGAATATAGGAATGCCAGGGAAACATCAAGTCACTATGTCACTCTGCTTACTTAAAGTCTCTTTCTTCTACTCCCTCTCTCTGCTCCCTGAATTACTGACTTTCTGATCATGAGGAAAATATGTGCTATTTTGGAAAACATGGACTATGAGAATCTACAGGGCCAAATGCACTTTTTCCTGAGTGCAGTTCAAAAATAAATGATAGAATGAAGGGAAAGAAGAAAAATAGAGTGTGCACTGGTTCTGGATAAGGTAGGGATTCTTACAGGCATAGTCAGCCTTTGGATACAGGCATCCCCCAGATGCCCTAAGGAGGTGATGATAAACTCTCACATGTCTAAACTCCACAGTAGACTTGCATCCAAAACAATGTGACTGGGAGGAGAGTGGGCTGAGAATATGCATTTTAGCACACGTAAAATGTGATCAATTTTTACACGAAAAAGTATACATAGCTGGCTAAGAGATACTCAAAGACCTCCTGAGAGAGCTAAATTGCAGTTTCTCTAAGCAACCACATGGTTTCTATAACTGCTACAGCATCTCAGTCTGCATTACGGACTGAGGTATTTATTCTGAGTTGTCAGAAGTGGGCACTTGTGAACCAGTGTACCAGAGACTGTTCAATGCACTCTGGGACAGAAGGGCCCACACTTCCTGATGCAGACTAGAAAGCTCTGTTTAAGCACTTTTCATAAGCACAGTATAATCACCTGTGCCCTCAGCTTCATCCCAAATGCTGGTTCTATTTGCTTTTATAACATTCCCTATGAAAGTATTCAATATAATACACATCTGACAGCTGCTAGTAAACAAAACAATTGCATGACAACAGATGGAAAATGGGGCCATTCTGTGGTTTAGGATGTCACAGTCAGTTTCCAGAGGTCATCTAAAACCACACAGATCACTGGAGACTCTTAGCATCTGTGCCAAGGGCCACAGTAGTTAGATAAACAAACATGTTAAAGTTTTTCAGAATTGACTATCTTCCTTGTGCATTGTGTTTGGAGTCTCTTTTGCCTTACCAAACTTCCTCTTAATCTCTCTTATTTTATTTCTTTCTAAAAACGACTTGGTTTTTAGTCCAATAATGTTTTTGGCAATACAAGTTTTAAATAGTTGGCTAAAAATGAACTACATGAGCCTCAGGTTTCAGCATCAGCAAAGTTTGGCATTCTGATTTGCATTTAAAGAGAAGGATGCCCGTAATGCTTTCTCCATTTTATACGCTATGTTCTCATTACTTTCGAGATTTCTTCATTCAATTTTATAGTTTTTAATTTAATTCCTGAAATTTATAGCATTGTGGTAGCCAGGAAATAAGTAGTTAGCAGAAAATATGAGCAGGAACAATATATATTGATCTTTATTTTGTTTTCCCTCCAGCTCAAGGTTTCTGGGATCATCTGCCTTTTTGCTTTGTCTGAAAGAGACAATAATATCAGGGAAAGATTTTCCAGCTAGGTTTATAAAGACTGTATTTTGTGGTTTTTCCATACTTTTCTGCTAAAACAAAATCAATAACAGGAGATAAGTTTCTTCTCAAACCTTTAATTGTTTCTTGGTCTTTTGGAGGAAAAAGTTTTCTGTGTCATGGTAGAAAATTAGAAAAATCAAGAGAAACTTAATAAATAAAATACAGACTGCTTTTTTGAGAATACCACTAGTTAGTTTTGGGGAAAATATGTATATTCACATACATATGAATGAAAATTTTTATGGCAAAATGAGTCTAGTTCTGATTAAACACACACACAAGCATGCACACGCTCACATGCATATACTCATACACACATATACTCACACACACACACACACACACACACACACACACACATACATTCACACACTCAAAGCCATTAACAGAATTGACATATAGGAAGCACATGATCCATGCAGGAGGGCTGGCTTCTTTCTTGTGGAGGCTGAAAATTTGCTAACCCATCCCTTTCCCACCCTCTCCTCTTTCTGCCACCCTGTCCAAGCATTTGCCAAGTGAAGTACAGTATCTTTTACCTCCAAAATATTGACTGAACCCATCTTCTCTCTGTGTTTCCTCTGGCACCACATATTCAGAGCTGTACCCTGCATTTATATGAGAGTCTCACAGATGGCCTTGCTTACAGTTTTGTCCCTTCCAAACTGCTTTCCAGTGAGATCATCTACAATGCTCATGGGATCAAGTTATCTCTTTTTTTAGAATGATTCTTAAAGTTTCCACTATTCAAAGTCAGCACTATGAAATGCTAGACAAGGTGATGTCTGCCTTCCACCTTCTCCCTGAACACTTTCTTCTATACATTGGCCTTTTCTCTTGTTTCTTCACAAGGTCACACCTGAGGTATTGTGCATGTCATCGCCTTGCTCCAAAACACCATCCAACTTTCTTTCCTTATCTCATGGTCAAACCAACTCACATCTCTATTGATACACTTACCTTCATCCCAAGACACCTCTTCAAGAATGTAGGTGCTGCCCATGACCTCTTGAAAACAGGAAGCCTTGTCAACCTGCAAATATTTCCCTCATTAAAGTATCTGGGCTCTGTATGATGGGTCAATACATGATGATGGTTCTTTAATTTTGAACCTCTCATGAATGTGTCTCTGTGCTGTATCATAAGTTCCATCTGTCCTTCTTGATCCGCAATAACTGGTGCTCAAAGTCATGCCTCAGAAATGGCAAAGCTGCATACTCAATTATACTACTAAATATACACAGACACATATACCTACTTACATAGATTAACAGATCATCCAAACGGACCAGTCACTTGGCAGGATTTCAAATCATGACCATACGGAGGTAAAGACTAGATTTCCCTAACTCAGGACCTTTGCACATTATCTGAATCTCACATGTACTGGGTATCCAACCCTAAGCATATAAGAGACTAGTGCCTTCTTCCACCTCCCTCCTATAACATTTTAACATCAAGGATGCCATGGACACTATTCATGTCCTGGGTCAGCATCATCCCAGACACATGAAATGGTAACTTCCATCCTATTTCCTGGCCTCAATCCTCCCTCAACCCATTTACATACAAAAAACAGCAGGGACCACACCAACCCTAACATTCAACAGCTCTGCTTGTCACATGAACTAGAAACAATCTCCTACTTGGTTCCTGACCCTCACAATCCTCTTGTCACCATAGCTGTTCTCAGAGTGGCATCCTGTAGTGTCCTCTCAGCCAAGTACATGCCATCACACACTGTTAGAGACATCTTTGTTCCTGCATCTATGACTCTGCATGGGACAATCCCCAGGTGCAGACTTCCACATTTCTCTTTGGTAGTTCACATCCTTTCCTTCTTCCCTTGTGGATAAAAACTACCCCTAGTATCACATGCTACCCCAGAGCCATTAATTGATGTATTCCTTGAATGAATTAGTCTCTAAATGAATGAATTTTAGAGCAACCATGATGAACTGATGAACAATAAAAATCATCTCACCACATTTGATTTCTCTGGCATAGCTTTGTTCTGCTTACAAGATCTCAGCAAAAATGATTGCACATAGAGTCACAAGCGCGTCAGAACAAATATTTTTCAAGTCCTCTGGGAGACCCTTCTCCTTCCATGGTGATGAACAAACATCCCTAGAAGACAGAAATAATAATGCCACCACAATACAAGATCGACTTTAAGTCACAGGTATTTAGGCCAGAAAGAAGATGTGGGTCTGCCTGTCACTTGCTCTAAGGAGGATAACACATCCTGTCACCCTGCTGTGAAAGGCACCTGTCATCCTTTTTCTTGAGGATATCAAGGAAAAGAAGCCCCAAATCTGCACCTGTCCCTTCCTACTCTCATGCTCACCAACCATGCCCTTATCATACATTTTAAAAGACTGAAGTTTATATAAAATTATAATGTTTCAAATTAAAAAGTACACAGTCTTTCCCTGAGTTCCATTTTTATGAGAAAACATACATGAAGAATTCAGACACACACGTGTTTAAAGGTAAAATAATATATTCTATGTGCATAATTATGCAGAATTCTTCCAAATTCTGTGGATAAACTGGTACTCAAGCCCATGCTGATCTTCTTTGCAGCCCTTGTCTGCAAATGCTATTTTACTGTGAGCAAGGACATGGTAGAAAGAGGCAGGCGGGGATAGGAAAGCGAGGCTCTGGTTTGAGATCTGCTACTGAATACTCAGTAGCCTTAACCTCTCTGAACTTCAGTTTCTTCATTATAAAACAGAGATAATCAGCTTATTGTCAGTACCTAACGGCTTGTGAAAGGATAAGATCACCTGGAGGGTGGGTAGGAGGGAAGCCTTGCTGGAAGGAATTCAAGAAGGAAGGGAAAGAGGAAAAGTGATAGCAAATATAGATGAGTCTTATTTCAGAGTTTTGTGTAAAGGAGATCAGAGAAGCAGAGCAGCAGATGGAGAGGAAGTAGACTCACAAGAGCCTGTTTTTAATGTTGAATATATTATAGCATGTGCACATGGCAATGGGTGTGAGCATGTCCTGTCTAAAGGTGTCAGATATCATCTATCAGTTGTAGCGTCCTCAGTTATCACCTCCATCCCAAACCTCCTGCATGTCCTGTAGAGTCCAGAGTCTGCTGCCAGCTGGGCCTCTCTACATGGGAGCCCTGTGGGCACCCCATGCTGCATATGGTCAAAGACAAGCTCTCAATTCTTTTCCCTTAACCTTTCTCTCCCTTGCTGGAAACCTGCTCCTCTTGAAAATAGAAATGGATTTTATAAATGCTTTGGCTAAAATTCTTGTAGAAACCACTGACTCCTCTCTCTTTGGTGCTCCTCACTCTCAATATTTTCTCTTATTTTGAAATACTTTATACGTAAATTATACTGTCCCTCATGCACGCACTTGTGTCTTGTCCACCATTATCTCTCACCTGCTTATCCAGACTGGATTCCTTGCTTCCATGCGCTTCCTACATATTCTCCACCCAACAGCCAAGATGTCCCTTGGAAAACAGGCCTGAGGTCATGCTGCTTCTCTACCCAGCATCTTCCAGTTGCTTCCTGCCCTGCTTATGTCAAAATACCAGGTTGTGACACGACCTTCAAGAACTCTTTGTGATCTAGCCCGCATGTCCCCACTAGACCCTGAGGTCACAAAGAAACACCCTTGTCTCTCATCCCCAACTCCAGTTACACAAATTTTGCTGTGGCTGTGACCTGCAATTGATAGTTTAGTCTCTGCCTTGGATACTCTGTCCCAGATATCCTCCCCATGAATCATCACCACCAGGTTCTGCTCAAGCATCACACAATGCAGAAGTATTTCCAGACACCTCCATGATATTAAACAGCACCCCTCACCCAATCTATCACATCCTGTTCTCTTTACCTTGCTTTATTCTTCTTCATAGCAATTATTGCCATCTAAATGTCATGCACTATTTGGGTTTTTATGGAGTTTTTTTGTGTATTGTCCGAGTCATCACACTGAACTTCAAATTCATTGGAACATGGAGTTTCTCACAAGAAATATCTTCAATTTTCTTCATGATATATCTTTAGTTTTTAGTGACTTATTGGGATTTAGTAAATCCTGAAAATATTATATACTTTTTTTCTGACATATTTGGATTTCCATTATCCCATACTAATACATTAGTATAAATAAATTTCACTCAAGTATTTTACTAACTGGCTAATAGAATTATGATAACAAGTTCATTCAATTATTTAGAATTTACTCTAATTTTTACAAGCCAAATATCTCAATTTAAAAAGAATTGTAAAAAAATAAGAAGAACTGTGTAAAAATAGTTTTTACTAGATTCACCTATATATTTCAGCAACAACATGAAGGATATAAGCTAACAGTTAAACTACTGGCTTCCTCAAAGTCCATGGAAGAATCAGAATACACAGTGTAACCAACCTTTGTTGCAAGAAATATTCTAAAGCGTATTTAAAATCACACTGTTTTATATAGATTAAATCAGTTAAAACAAAATATATAACAATAGAAGAGATGACTAAGTAAAGATGAGATCAATTCAATTTGATTTTGTTTTGATTTGGTTTGTTTTGGTTTGGTACTGGGGAATCGAACTTAGAACCTCACACTTGCCAGGCAGGCATTTAAACCACTGAGCTAAATCCCTAGACCTTCAATTTTTTAAAATTATTTTGTTATATGTAAGTCAAAATAGTAATTAGAATAGGAATATAAAGAATATTTCTGTGTTGGAAAACAAAATTTTAAAATAATGCATATTATCGATTAGATACATAAATACACATTCACAAGAAGCATAATATATGCTAAAAATAATCTTATTAAGTTGATGAAATTATGAGTGAGTTTCTTCTCCAAAGTGACTTTGGTACCAACCAAGAAAAGATACTTTGTGAAAGTGTAAAAGAAAACAATAAAGTTGTGAGAAAACCACCAAATTAAAGAATCTGTTTCCAGTTTCTAATCTTATAATAACTTTAAAGCACACATCTTGGAGAAGTTATTCACCATCTCTGCGCCCCAGTCTTGTTTTAGTAGAGAGTAAAGTTGATATTTCAATGGGATCTCCAAAGAACAAGAATAGTAAAGATGTTCTTCTGTATTCATGAAATATTTGGGTGCAGAGGAAAACCACAATTCCTGGTGTTGCTTCAACTGATGTGAGACTATGTGGTGACTGAGTATTAACCACAATATCATGTTCATAAGGATCAGAAGTAATATAAAACATCTTATAAAATAGCCCAAAAAAACCACCAATGATCTTTGCCCTATCCATGCAACTTCAACCAAAACACTGCAAGAATTACACAGCTGGAAAAAAAATCTACACTCAGAGAAAATGCAACCCTCATCACACCATGAAGAAAGTTTGAAATACATCTTATTTATGTGATACCATTGAGGCACTGATTGTGTGGGTTAACTGTTGCCTTTTCTAATGAATAGAATGAAATTATCTTCTCTCACATAACCTTAGTCTTATGGGAAAACTTAGAGGAAAATCTAAAATGACCTCTAGTTACTAAAATAAGCATGTGGCGATTTGACTTTGTTCATGGGAACAGATTCATGGACTTGGATATTTGTTTTTAAATGTTTCCTAATGCACTGTGCTCTCTCACAGATGTTAGGATAAAATGTGGTCAGCTTTCTATACCCACAAGTTCTACATTCCGGGGCTCAATTAACCATGGATTGAAAATGAAGCCAGGCCTATAAAATGTTGTATCTATACTGAATGTTCACAGACTTCTCTTTACCACTATTCCCTAAACATTATGGAGTAGCAGCTATTCTCATAGCATTTATATTGCAGCAGATATTGTAAGTGAACCAGAGACGACTTGACGTCTACAAGAGGATGTGTGTAGGTGATGTGCAAATGCTGCACTATTTTGTGTAAGGGATGGGTGCATCCATGGAATTTGTTGTTCTGGAAGACTAGGGTCCTGGAATCAATTGCTCACAGATACCAAGAAACAGGATGACTATTAAACATGGTTGGAACTATGAGTTTATGGCTGAGTAAGTAGGTCGGCAAATCTTCTCTTTAAAAAGCAATGATAAATCTAGACAAAATTGAATTTTTTTTAAAAAAAGTGAAGGCTAAAGACAAAATAAAAGACTCCACTAATCTGAGAAGTGTTCATCTGAAACACTATTGGCCTTCAGGAAGGAAGAGTAGGAATATTTGTTGTTCCAGGTAAGGGTACCCCAAGCCTGTTTACCATGAAGGTTCCACTTGGATGGGAAGGCTGAGTATTAGTTGCTCTGTTACTATAGACAAAGTGGCTCAGATGATATAGCATGGAAAACAATGAAGACAACTGCAAGATCATTGTCAAAAGAGAGATTCTTGGTGGCAGGAAACAGAGGAGTGATGATGGTCTCCATGGACAAAGATTTTATGAGGAACAAGCACATATCTAGCTGACACCGTGTACATGTGCAGTGGAGACCAGAAATCCCCATTAATCACGAGGCAGTGTGCCAAGGCAGAGGTGAAGAAAAAGGACCGACAGAATTGAAATAGATGGGAAGACTCAAAAACAGTGTGTACTTTGAATACACTTCCCTGCATATATGTAGACCTGAGGACAGGAGCTTGGTGCTCAAACTATTTGAACAAAACCTTAGCTCACATTTTTGGTGGGTCACTGAGTCACACAGATATTGTATACTATCCCATAAAAAGAGAAACTGAGAAGCTTAACCACTGCCAGACCTGAGATAAAGAAATACAGAAGAGCCCTAGAGGCTGAAAAGAGAGGTCTCATACCAGTAAGTCAAATCTGTGTGAAAAAGTAAAGAGCATTATAAAAGCAACTACACATGTAAATGCAGAAGGCAGTATACATGCACTTTTGGTTTATAAGATCTTTTCTCCTGGTTGCTTTTAAACACAACTGCATTTAATTGTAAAATTTTATTGTAGGATTTATAATCTATAAAGATATAACCTGGATACCAAATAATAGCCAAAATAAAGGAACAGGTTATAGGAGAAAAGTTAGTATATATCATTGAAATTAACTTGTTATTAATCAAAACCATATTATAAATGTGGGGAAATTATAACCAAACTACATTCTGCCTACCAGACACATATTAGATTCAAAGATGCAAACAAATTAGAAGTAAAGCAATGAAAAAGGCCTATCATGCCAACAGTAACCCAACAGAGAGCTAGAATATGGATATGAAGGAAAACTAGATTTGAGGTAGAAATAATCATTTCTAGAAAAAAAGAACATTACATAATGATAAAAGTGTCAATCTTATAAGAAGGCATAGAACTCTAAGTACATGTGCGTCTACCAACAAAGTGCCAAATTACTAAGACAAAGCTTGGCAAAATTGAAAGGAGAAATAAACATTTCAAAAATGGTAGTTGAAGACTTCAATACCTTGTTTTCAACAATGAATGCACAACCAGAAAGTGTATTCACAGGGAAATAGGAGCCTTGAACATCTGTTTATAGAAAGACGCCTTTACCAAACAGCAGCAGAATCCATAATCTTCCCAATTGCACACAGACCATCTTCCAAAACAGACCATATGTCAGGCCTTCATCAGGTAGTACCACATATATAAAAGGATAATAGTTGTATAAGACATATTCTCCAATTACAATGAAGAGATATTATAAACTGATAAAAAAGAAACCTAAGATAGTCACAAAATTCTGAAAATCAAGAAACATAGTCCTAAATGAGCAAAAGAACAAACAAGAAATAAAAGGAAATTAGAAAATAATTTGATATGAATGAAAATAAAAGAGGCATACTAAAAAGTATAGAATTCAGAAAAAGCAGTGCTTAAAGACAAATTTATATCTGTAAACACTTATGTGTAAAAAGAAAAAGAAAAAAAGAGAAAAATGTCATCAATAATCAAATGTTCCAAATTAAGAAGCTTGGAAATAAACAGCAAGCTAAACTCAAATCAATCACAGAGAAGGAAAGAAAACACATTACATCAAAAACAAATAAAACTGGAAACAGTAAAACAATGGAGAAAACAAAACCGGAGGTTGACTACATGAAAAGAACAATACAAACTGACAAACTTTACAATTAGAATGACCAAAAAAGGGGAGAAAAAAATAAGTTATTAAAATAAGCAATTGAAAGGAGGGAGCTTTACTACCAACAGAAATAAAAAGGAATATTTGAATATTATGGAAACTGTATGCCATAAAAATTAAGTAACTCAGGTAAAATGGGAAGTACATGAACTACCAAAACTCAAGAAGAAATAAATAAATAGCTTTATATGAAGTGAAGAGATTAATGGGGAAAAATAACCTTTTAAAGTAAAAAAGAGGCCCAACTGGCTCCAATTGGTGACATTACCCAGTATTTTAATGAAGAGGGCCAGGGGTTTAGCTCAGTGGCATAAGTGCCTACCCGAAAAAGGTTTAAAGAAGAATTAACACTTTTAAGTCTCTTAGGAACATGAAAGGCAAGGCATCCCAACTCATTCTGTGAGGCTAGAAATACCCTCGCATCAATAAAAGATAAAATACTATAAGGAAGTATAACACAGAGGAACATTCCTTATGAATATAGATGAAAACACCCTCAAGAAGATATCAGCAAACCAAATTCAGCAACCTCTGAAAGGAATTTTAGACCATGACATACAAAAATCAATTGATATAATATATGATAGAATAAAAGATACAGCCACAGGTTCATCTCAACAAATAAAGAAAATCCCTTTCATAAAAAAATTTTTAAAAACCCAACAATCTCAGACTAGATGCTAAAGCTGTTGACCGGGATCACATGAAGAAATAAACCCAACTAACCTGTTCCCAGAGCAATTTTGACTGACAGAAACTAGAAAAGACAACAAGTGTTTCCAACTCAGTATATGAAGATCTAAATTAATTTCCTTCATAAGAATATATAAAAAAAAGAATAGATGCATGATAACACTTAACAATAATGATAACAAGAAAGGTCAAGGAAAAGGAGTTGGAGAAGCAGGTGGTTGTTGTTGGCATCCAAGCCTGGTCAATGCACTGTGGCAGCAGACCACAACCTCCAAGCAGGTGGGGCTACAAGCCAGGCCTCCAGCCTACAAGATGCACTGGATGCTGGAGCTGTCTCAAGTTACTGCTTTTGTCAGATTGATTCCTAAGTATTTTCTTTTGGGGGATGCTACTGTAAAACATGTGGTTTTCTCTCATTTCTCTCTGTGTGAATTGTTGCTTGTATACAGGAATGCTGTTCATTTTTGATTGTTGCTCTTGTATCCAGCAACACTACTTAGTTTGGTTATTAAATCTGTAAGTCTTTCTTTTGGTGGAGCTTTTGGGGTCTTCTACATAGAGTATCATGTTATCTGCAAATAATGATAATTTAATTTCTTCCTCCCTATCCTTTTCCTTGTATTTCTTTTTCTTGTCTAATTGCCCTGGCTAGTGTTTCCAAACTATATTTAATAGGGGAGGTAATAGTGCACATCCTTGTCTTGTTCTTGATTGTAGAATGAAAGCTTTCATTTTTTGACCATTTAGTATAGTGTTTGCTGTTGGTTTTTCATAGATAGCTTTGATCTGAGATAAAGACTATTCCAATTTTCTTTCAGTTTTTAATCATGAATGGGTGTTGGACTTTGTCAAATGCTTTTCCTTCATCTATTGAGATGATCCTGTGATTTTTGTCTGTGGTGTATTGTGTTTATTGATTTGTGTATGTTGACTGAATTCCTGATATGAACCCAACTTGATTATGGTGCATAATCTTCTTGATGATTGGCTGTGTTGTTTGCCAATATCTTTTTGAGTATTTTTGCATCTATGTTCAATAGGGATATTGGCCGGTAGTTTTCTTTTTTGGCTGGTTCTTCTCTAGCTTTGCAATCAGGGTAATATTTGCCTCCAGAAATGGACTTGGAAGTATTGCTTCCCTTTCAATTTCCTTAAAGAGTTTCATCATTAGCAGCATTAATTCTTCTCCAAATTTCTTATAGAATTCAACCACGAATCTGTCAGGGCCTGGGATTTTTTGTTGGTAATTTTTTTAATTACATAATGGTCCTACTACCAAAAATGATATACAAATTTAAAGCAATCTCAATCAAAATATCATTAGCATACCTCATAGAACTAGAGAAAATATTCCTAAAATTCATTTGAAACCAGAAGAAACGTAGAATAGCAAAAGCAGTTGTGGGCAACAAAGGCAAGTCAGGGGGCATCACAATCCCTAACTTGAAACTATACAACAAAGCTACTGTGATAAACTCAGCATGGTACTGGCAAAAAAAAAAACACCCTGAGGATCAAGTGAAACAGATTAAGAGATGTAGATAGAACTAAAAACACACTAACTAATCTATCTTTGACAAAAGAGCCAAACATGTTCACTGGAAGAAAGATAGTTTCTTTAATAAATGGTACTGGTAATACTGACTTTCCACATGCCAAAGACTAAAACTAGGCCCATGTCTATCACCATGTGCTAAACTAAAGTCAAAATGAATCAAAGATGTAAATATTAAAACAGAAACATTAAATATACTGAAAGAGAAGATAGGTAGAAATTTTTGAAGACATAGGTATAGGCAGAGACTTCATGAACAAAATGCAGACTGCATGGGAAATACAACAAAGAATCATCAAATGGGATCTCACCTTTATAAAAGCTTTTACACAGGAAAAGACATCACCAACAATGTGAAAAGACAATTCAAAAAATAGGAAAAAATATATAGCCAGTTGTCCCTCATACAAAGGACTTATATCCAGAATATATAAAGAACTGAAAAAAATCAGACCCCCAATTCCAAAGACCCAATCTAAACATGGGCATTTGAGATGAATACATGCTTTCAGATGAAGACATATAAATAGCAAATAAATATATGAAAAAATGTTCAACATCATCCATCATTTGAGCAGTGCAAATGAAAACAACACTGATATTACATCTCACCCCTAAAGAATGGCTACCAGCAAAGAAACCAATAACAAATGCTGGTGGGGCTGTGAGGAAAAAGGAGCCCTTCTCCGCTGTTGGTGGGTGTGTAGACCTGTGCAACCACTGTGGAAATCAGTATGGAGATTCCTTTAAAAACTAGGATTAGAGGTTCCATTTGACCCTGCTATTTCCCTTCCGGGTGTCTTCCCAGAAGAATTAAAAATATACCACATAAAAAGAAATATTTATACTTTTATAGGTAAATGGATACAACTGGAAACTACACTCATATGTGAAATAAACCAGACCCACATGTTTAAGAGTTGCACTGTCTCACGAGTATGACAATCTGAAAGAGTAAACAAGATCCAAAATGTACTATAGATATTGTGAATAGGGAAGGAATTATCCAAAAGAAAAGAAAAACTGTGATGGGAAAAAGGGAAAAGGAAAATACATAAAAAACACAAAACAGTTACAATAGCTATACAGCTGGTTTCTCTTGGTTCATTAAGGGAAAAGTTTCGTGCCAGTAATTTTCTGGACAGTGTTTCATGACTATATTTTGTACTTTGAACAATTACTGCAAATATTAACACTATGCAATGTGTTGACTATTGTTACTCTCTTACTAACCTGTTTAAAACTGTTTTACTGTTATTTCTTACTTTTTTCTGTTTAAAATAAAATTTAAAAAACCGTTCAGTAAAACGTATTTACTATAGCAAAAGATACATTGGTATTAATCCCCTCTTAATAGTCTCCTTTACTTTAAACACACTTACCCCATTGTTCTGGTAACTTTCTGAAACAGCTCTGGAAGTCCTCCTTTATGAATATCTTAAGTTATGCTATCATGGCAGCCTCCACATCCTGATTTAATTCAAAACATTGAGTTTTCGTGGACATTTGGACTTTAGAAAAATGTCAAAAGTCGCAAGGTGACAGATTCAGTGAACAAGGTGTAACATTTTTTCGAGCCTGCCTTTCTGTTGGCTGGCACTCAGCAGCATAATTCACTGATATTTTTATCATACTTCAAAAAGATAGGAAAGAGGACCTCCAAAATTGCTTTAGCAAGTGGCAAGAATGATAGGATAAGTGTGTTTGAAGTGAAGGGGAGTATTTTGGGGAGCATTAATGGTAATGTGTATTTTACTGTGGTAAATGTACATCCATAACATAGTTGAATCCATGTATAATCCCTATCTCTCTTTTTAAGGAAATCTCATTACGCTTAGTTCTTACCCTCTGTGTCCCCTGCCTGTGGACAGCCAGCGACTCCTGCAGCTCTTCTGCACACACAGTCTTCATGGCTCACTTGTGCTGGACCTTGAGGCTTCCAGATGGCCCCTGAGTAAAGCACATCTGTTTTTGCTGTCCTTCCCTATATGAGCAATGCATGCTCTGAGTGAGAGATCTAAAGGCCTAATGTGTCGTGGTTTGTGCTCTTTAGGTGAAGATGTTCAGCTATGGGATGGGCCAAGTGAGTTTATGACAGAAATGTCAGGCTGTATGTGTTTCACCTTCATTCACAAGGGGAAGCAGACAATTCATTACTAAAGTGGTCAATTAAGGTTACATTTTGGAGTTATGTAAGTCAAACCTGATATTTAAATCCACATATGATGACTAAGAAAAGTACACAAATGCAAGTATTAAGGAATGACAAGGGAGACTAGCTATCCTCTCAGGCACACCATTCTGCCCCAGAACTTCTAGATTCAGTGACAATCATGCAGTCAATACAAGGGCAACTAAAATAAATGCATTCCTTCTTTTTCATAGTTTTTAAAATACACTCTGGGAGTCCGCAGGTGTAGCTCTAGGATATAGCAGGTATAGGATAAAGCACTTGTCTAGTTTGCAGAAACCCCTTGGTTTAATCCTAAAAGTGAGCAATGAAGTATAAAACAAACAAATCCTTTTTTCCACCAAGCCATCAAAGATGAGAATTCTAAACATATTTGGAAAACAATAAATAATTCTGATTCAAATGGTAAACAAGAAAGAATGACCTATGTAGATATGGGCAAGGTTATGTCAGGCTTATGTCCAGATTTCTACGACCATAGCCAAATGTTCATAATGTTTTGCTTTTTTTAGTGAGGGAGGATTTTGAGAAGAAAATAAGATCCTAACATGTTAATATCACAAAAGAAACGTAAATTTAAAGTTATAAATTTTAAAATCATAAAGTATCCCAAATGTTAAATGGCTCCATCTTCAGGATAAATGTTTAAAAAGCTCTTTTCTCCATCTTTTTTGAGTCCTGAGAGTGCAGGAGCCATTTTGAGTCCTGCTGGAATTAGATGGATGTAGCTTAGTCTCCAATCCCCGTGGCTCCAGCAATCAGAGCTTCACAACGAATTGTTCCTGTGCAGTGTCCACAATGCATCTGAAAGTCTCCAGAACTGATTATGCACCACAGTGTATTCACTGGTAATCCACACACTGATGATATTCAAAATACTAGTGAGGAAAATAATGCTTTCTCTCCAAGGGCACCTGTGGAGTTCTTTCACAAACATTCTCTTGAGCATCGTTATATCTTATTGGGTTGACAGAGAGCGGGGGGACCTTGTTTTCCTCTTTTGGTAGAAGGAACAACAGGATTGGCATCCACTTTCCTAACTTATTTTACAAGATGGATTTGAACTTGAATAAGATGTCCATTTGTTATGAATGAATATGAAAATTATTAAGTAGCTCTATTCACATGTTTCAAGAAGATAAATACATACAGACCAGTCTGTCTACATCCAAATCACAAACCAACAGATAGTCTAACATGAAAAGGACCATGCGAATCACGTAAGTGAACCGACAAAGATTACAGATGTTGGTAGAAGGAAGTTGAGTAATGATTGAAAAAAAGAACAAATAGGACAGAAAAATAAAAAGCTAGTTCATTTTAGAGGGTTTATAAATAGAAAAGGGCAGGAGACACAGCTGATTTTATAGAAAACAAGATTTGGTTGTTTCCTGTTATAATTAAGAAAAGAAACCCCTGCTTAATAAAATCACTAAATAATCCAAAATATGCTACTTCTCTGTTCATTATGTCCACTGTATTATTTTCAGTTACTGAAATGAATAGATGCATGCAGACAGAAGTTTCCCTGCTTCCTTTTTGATAGTTACCACTGTTTATTCAAAGCAAACTCCAAAAGACAATGTGAACTGAATGGGCTGGGCGTGGGCATAGCAGAGAAAAGCAGTTGATTGTCTGCCCTTATGGTGACTGTTGCTCACGTGAGTGCTTGCTGGGGCTGAAAAGCTAAAAATGGGATTCCCCCAGATAAGAATATGGGTGTCCATATGCAAATAACACTATTCTCTGCTTATTAAGAAATATTTGTATCTGGTTTTAACTTGTAATCAATGCAATATCTTGGGCAGACTGAAAATTTTTAAAAATATGCCCTGAGAGTTTCAGTTAGCAAATACTAACAACATTAATAATTCTAATACTTGTTACTGTACCTAAAATGCACAGAGATCTAAATATAGATAGCAGGCTATTAATTTACACACATGATATCATTTAATCTCTATGAAGACTCTCTGAATTTAGGTACAATGATCACCCATTTCTACAAATGGAGAGATGGAGGTAAAAAGTTTAACCAAATGACTCAGTCACATAAGAGTCAGTGGAGATGTGATTAGTATCAGGCTTATTTCAGAAATTAATCTTGTCATCATGATGCCAGTAGCTATCCTATCCTATTCCTTATCCTTCCCTGGGAATCCTGTAAAACTGTGCCCACCTCCAGACCTGTGTAGTCAGCATTTCTGGGCATGGAGACCAAATAGGAGTTTTCTGAGGTATTGAACTTGCTTTTAATGTGCAACCAAGGTTGAAAACCTGGGCATTAGTCTGTGTTCTCTCCCTAGTGCAGAACTGTTAAAATTTCTACTTGGGTCCCCCACAAGTACAAAAGTGAGCTTCTGGAAGCCTGGCTATGCAGTATGCAGCCTGCAGGCCAGCAGTTAACCAGAAATGCAGACTTAGCCTCACATGCAAGCTACTGAAACAAAATCTATATTCTATTCAGATTCCCATATGCATGCTAAATTCAAGTTCTATACTAAAAGTGGGCCCTCGAGAGCATGCACTCATTCCTGGAGCTATTAAGAAATGCCATGAATAACGAAAGCACAAATGTAACCACTATTTTTAGCATGCAGCATCTCTCCATACCTTCCCCCTCTTTCACTAAAAAAATAAGTCCCACTCCACCTTGTCCTGTGGTCAAACACATTTGGGTCCAGCAGGATTAAACAAAGTCAAATTACTTTCCCTACTCCAGGCCTCAGCAAAACCCATAACGTTAAAATACTAATGTGCTCCATAAATCTCCAACGGGAGAAGTTTCCCAGTATTTATGACCATGGTACCCTGTAACTCAAAACTCCTATTAACATCTTTTGTAGACAATGTGTTTCCAGGGACATATTATGGAAAATATTTAACCAAAAGAGACTCTCTTTTTTTCTTATCTCCATGGCTGCCATATACACATTTTCTTAGTTAGGTTCAGGCAATTTGTTTATGAACAGCTACATTAGTAGTCATGGTGGAATTATAGGAAATCTTTATCACTCACTATGTATCAGGCATAGTTTAAAGTGCTTACATTGCATTGACTTATTTTATCTTCCTAACAACCCCATTAGATAGCAATGGTTAGTGTTACCATTTTATGGTGATGGAAACACAGAAACAGATGACATAAATAGCTTACCCAAGGTCACACTGTTTGGAAGTAGTGGATAGAAGTGTTTAACTCTGTCTTCTGATTCCAAAGCCTTCTTTTAAAGCAGCAGACTACTGGGTAAAGTATCAAGCAAACACCCAACTGTCTCAAAGACATCTTTGGAGTGGATGGTTTGAAGCCAGACTGACAGAATTTTTAACTAAACAATGCAAAAGAAGTACAAATATTAGTTTAGGAATCAATTTCCTCATTCATTAATGAGACGCAAGGGCTGAAAAGCCAAATACTTTCTTGAGAATCTATGCTGATGTCCTCACAGTGATAGTCATAGCAGTGACACACTTTGCCTTTGGATAGGGCACTGTATTGGGGAACACTGCTTCTCTCTACCATGTGTCCTGAAATATAACATCAGCCAACCCAGGCGAGAAAGAAAAAGTGAAGATGAGATGATGCCAACCAAATCAGATGTGTGAACCAAATCAGAAGATTCCACAAACTTGTGATGCTGGCCCTCAGTGACAGGCAGACGGACTCAAAAAAGAAAAAGGGAGGAGGGGAGATATGGCATCTTGGAAGCCCTCTGCTGCAGAACCAAGAGTCTGCATTATGTTTCAAATTCCCTAAGGTTTGGGGACCAGTGTGTAGTCCTCAGAAGGAAGCTAGATGCTTTCTTCTGAAAGACCTTACAGGACTGCAAACTTGTCCTCAGACACATCATTTTATCAACGGGCCTTGACAGAGAAGGTGGAAAGGGCCCATTCTGTAGCTGTGCCCCTTTCCCCCATCCAGAACCACAGATTAGGTTAGTGCATGCCCAGAAGGCTATTCACTAGTAAGGAGCTTTGTCCTTTATTTTTCTTTCATTTTTCCTTGAGTGGGAAACACTTGCCTGCAAATAATGTCTAGCACATCAAAGGTCTCCTCCATGTACCAGATATCATGCTTAACACTTCACATTCTAGATCTTGACACATAATTCATTCCTTAGAGAAATATTTAAGAACTTATTTTGGATTAAGCACTATTGGGTGTTAGAAATTATAGTACCTGGGGTAATGCCTACCTGTACCCACTTCAAAAATGGAAGAAATTGTCAAAAAATACAGTGACTTTAAAAATTACAGTAAAAGACACATTCCCATCAATCCCAGTCAAAACACCTAACTTTCCTTTAAACATATTTATCCCACTCTCGCCACTTCATGAAACAGTGCAAGAAAGCAGCAAAGAGCAGTTTTGGAAGGGGAGTTCTCGAAGTCCTCGTTTATGAGTATATTTTAGTTGCGTTACGTGGCTATCTCCAGTTCCTGAATTGATTCAAAATGTTTACTTTTCATGGTCATTTTGGCTGTGGGGAAGAACCAGTAGTTCCACAGTACCAGCTCCAGTGATGGATGCAGACACTTCATGTTTTTACTTGATAGAATAACAGAAATCATCATAAAAATGACATGACATTGAAGTAGCCACAAAAAGACAAACATGAAGGAGGACTTCCAGAACTGCTTCAGAAAGAGGCAAGAAGAATGGAATAAGTGTTTTTGAAGAGTGGGGAAATATTTTGATGAGGGTTAATGACAATGTAACCATAATACTACATATTCAAAAATTTTAATTTATATATTCACTGTATGTTTTGATTACCCTGTGTATGTCCAATTTACAGCCCCAGAATCTGTGGGAAGCTGTTAAATGGTAAATGACTTTGCACATATGATTAAATTGAGGAACTTGAGATATAGAGACAATCCTGGGCTATTTGGGTGGATATAATGTTTACACATGGATCTCTTTTACTGCACAACCCTTACTAGCTGAGACCAGAGGGAGCCACAACCACTGAAGGAAGGCATGGAAATATGTCCCCTCTTGGCTTTGAAGATGGAAGAAGGGACCACATGCCAAGGAACAGAGAAAGCTTCTCACACCCTAGTAAAGCAAGAGAGATTCTCCCATGGAACCCCCAGAAAGGAGATATTGTTCACCAAGTTTTCAGTGATTTGCTACAGCAACAATAAAACTGGCTGTAACACTGAGAAAAAAAAATCCTCCTTTATGTATCTGACATTCCAGGAAAGCATCCTATGAATATCATTACCTGATGTGAAAAACACCAAACTGGTCTAGGTTTTAGTTAAATAGTTTAACAAAGTAGTTAAAAGTCAAGAAACATAGAACTTGAACTCAGGAAGTCTGACTCTAAAGGCCATATTGTATCACTTATTCTAGATCATGTATCCATGAGCACCTTACAGGGACACTGGTACCATAGCAAATGAAGTCAGTGAAGATGTGAATTTATTCATTTGATTATGCATGTCTGCTTCTCAGCTTTTAGCCCAAAGTGAGCCCTGACTGCAAGGCCTAGAGTTCAGTCATGGTTTGTCTCCAGTGAGATGTGGCATCCAGACTACCCACCTTTGGTTTAGAGTCAGCTTAACCTTTGCATTAAGACACACACATTTTTGCTTCCAAAGATTGGGTCTCCTTCCAGAAATTTCACAAGCTATTTATGTTCCAATAGATGGTCAGATCACCCCAAAAAGTAAAATCTGGGTATACTTTTAGTCCTTTCTCCTGAACTCAAGTAATGCTTAATAAGTATTAGGGCAAGACATTTGCAGAAACCTTTAAAAATATAACTGTTGCTTATGTGAACCAACTAGAACACCAAAAACCAGTAATATCTCTGTTTCATCTACTAGACTTCTACATTGTCAAGTCATAGTTCAAGACTGGCCCTAGGTGGTAATTGATGCACTTTTCTAAGTAAAGATGTAAATTACTGTAGCAAATAATTAGAAGCAATCTAAGTGTTCAGAAATAAGAACCATCTTAAATACACTGTGGTACAGCTAAACTGTACCAAAGGAACAACAAAGTAACTAAGTCACCTACTCTGCATAAGGTTGCAGGCAAGTAGCTCAGAGGAGAAGAGAAACCCAGAATTCCTTTGTGATTTCATTAATTCCTTCAATCAGTGGCTGTTTATTGTAGACTGATTACATGCTGAACACTCTGACAGGCTCTAAAGGAATAGCAAGCAGCAAGACAGATCTGCCTTGACCCTCTTGGTTTTATACTACAATGGAAGTCAGAGAGAAAACACAAACAAGTTAACAGCCAACACAAGATTTAGCATAGACTGAAAAGCCTCTCCTCATCCTCCACGGACCTCAGACCATAATGAGACCCTTCCCAATGCCCTAGTCTCACACTAGAATACCAAAACCCAGTGATTTTTCTAAGTCACAGTTTTTTGCCAAGTCACAGTTCACACCTGCATAAGGTTGTAATTGAGCCACTTGTCTAAATAAAGTTGTAAATCACTTAATGTAGCAAAGAATTAGAAGCAACCTGGCTGTTCAGGAACAGACGATGCTTTTAGTCCATTGTGGTACAGCTGGGCTGTAATAAGCCTTTAAAACAGACATTATAGACTGATGTGTTGGTATAGAAAATGTCCATGATTAGTGTCACCACGGTTGTTAGAAAATTTTGTTTGCATTTACTCTTTCACTTTTCCTTCTTTCCTTTTTTTCTGCTCTATTTCAGTCACTCATTGACATTCCCTCTCAACCTTTCCATTTATAAGAACTCAAATTCTGAAATTGTCTTCTCTCTGTACTTTCTCACCTTTCATCACAAGGATACCGAATTCATTGGTCCTTAGTGGAATTCTTAGGTCTACTGGCATCCATATTTGCCAAATTCAACTCTTACAGTCCAATTGCATCTATCAGCCTAACTGCCCTATGGAGAGAAGCCAGAGTCAATTATCATGCTTTTCCTGTAATCCAGGACCCAAGCTCAAAGGCCACTTAGGCACTGTAATCTTCTGTCCCTTGTATCCATCTTGCTGCACATCAAAGTGTGGCTAAAGGAAGCACTGAGCATGGTGTACACTAGGCCCTGAGGAAGTCCCAGGCCTCTCTACCACTCAGGTATTTTCCCAACTAACTCCACAGTGCAGCATCCTGCAGCCATTGCAAAGCTTCTCTCTAATCATGACCTTAACCCTGCTCTTCTCTTTCTGTTCAGATGCCCTCTCCATCTTCTCTTTACTAAAAACATCAAGGTCAGAGCCACAGAAAGGACTGGTGATGGAGGTGGACAAGGCAGAAAAGTAAAAGAACCTGTTAAAATGTGACACACCAGAGGTAGACTGGACTCTCCAGGGAAGCCCAGCTCCTTACCACAGGGATCAGCTGCTAACACAGGGCTCCTCAGCCAGGAAGAGACACACACCAACAGAGAGACAACGCTACCCTCTTATCCCTAGTTTCACACTCCAATTTTTTACTACTCTGAAGCCAAATATGATCTAAAATATTAAATTCAAAATTTCAGAAATGAAGAATCCTTAAGTGTTAAAGCAGATGCTATTGTGAATAGCAAGATGGAATCTCAGACAGTCCTGTTGCATTAAACCCAGAACAAGAAGCATCACTTTGTCCACCACATCCGCACTGTGCACATCCCCGTGTCAATAGTTACGCACCCCCTGCCCACTAATCACTTCATAGTCATCTTGGTTATCATACTGACTGTCACTGAATTGCAGTACTTTTCAACAAATCCTTGCTTCACTTAACAATGGCTCCAAAGACAAGAGTTGGGATGCAGGGAACGCCAAAGACAAACCACAAAGTACATCCTTTCAGTGAAATGGTGAAAATTCATGACTTAAAAAGGTAAAACAATATTATCTGTGGAGGTTGCTCAGATTCACAAAAGGTTACTGCTAATTTCCTCTAGTATTTCATTTACAAATTTATCATAGGCATGTTTGTAGAAAGAAAAGCAAAATACATTTAGGGTTCAGTACTATGGTTTCAGCCATACACTGGGAGTCCTTAGAATGTATTCTCCATGTTGTAAAGGTCTTAGAATCTCTCTTAGTTCCAAAAAAAATAAAAATATTGATTATTTTCTATTATGTGAGGTTTTTTAAAGGTGTGTGTGTGTGTGTGTGTGTGTGTTACTAGGGCTTGAATACACAGCTTTTACACTGAACTATATATCCATCTTTTTTTATTTTAGAACTGGGCTTTTCTAAATTGCTAAGTTGCCCAGACTGGACTCAAACTTGCTATCCTCCTTCTCAGTCTGTCAGAGTTCAGGGATTACAGGGGTGCACTGCCACACTCAGCTTTGAATGGTCAAATATTTTACATCAAATAATGATCAAAACTCATTTTCAGGTTTTATTGCTACACAGTAGTTATTACAGATCATGGAACTGAGGCTCGAGTTCAATAAACTTTGTATAACCAACTTCTGTGGGAGCCAGAATGAACTCAAACCTTGCTGGCCTTCGGTACATACAATCATGACCTCTTCCCTAAGATGCTAATACTTTAGTCAAGAGGAGAAAAAATAGGCATAGTAGAAAACAATTGATATGGGAAATTCTCAGAAAAATGCCCGGTAGAGCCTGAAACTGTCCATATTATGCAATGATTTTCTTCTTTCCTTCTCATGTGAACAGATTAAACTAATAGATTATGAGCATTATTCTTAAGCAACGTATATCAGGGTTGATGTGAGCCTGTTCTTGAAAGATAAGCTGCGTATCAGCACTGAGGGAAAATGAATTAAAATGCAAATCTGAGTGTGCCCCCACTGTGAGGCTATCTTTAATAGATATGTCTCCCTGAATATATCACAGACAAAACTGTCAGTTTGCATCCCAAATAGAGAAAAACCAAGCTCTAATGGCATTTCACTAAGGGTAAAGTTTATAATTGGATTTTGCCAAGGGTGGAGTTTATAATCGACCTTCACCCGGTCCCATAATCTTTGCGACATGGGGAAAAATAAATTGGACAGAAATCGTCCCAACCCCATGCTGGAGCAGTGGTTTCACTGAGCATCCAAGGCTTCAGTTTCGAGCTATGGGGCATCCCTACAACTTCTGCACCCCAACCCCCAAGGGAGTAACTCCCACCCTGACACCCCAGGACTATGCCCATAGCTGGTGAGGGCTATCTTCAGGTGGATTGCTCACAATAGATCCACTCAGAGCTAAAAGTTTCTTGGATGCTGTACTTGAAATGGGGCAAGTGGGAAGCTTTGAATAGGTTCTGAATAGGTTAAATTCCCATCTCTATATGATCAAAAGAGTCAGTACTGTCCCAGTTAGAGAAGACAGGTGTCCCAAACTTTGTCAGATCCCAAACATGAGTGATAGCGCATTTAAATATGAAACAAAAAGGAACAGCAGATGAAATGCCAGAAGGCTGGAGTCATCAGGGAGACAAGAATGTCAACAGCGGCAGCTACCATCACACTTCAAAACAGCCAAGTGAGAAGTGCGAGTGTGTGCCCCAGGTTTGGAATGGAGGGAAGCAGAAATCAGGTTGATAGAATAAGGCTACAAATAAGGCTATAAAGAAGTACAATTTAACCTGAACCTTAGAGAGTGGGTGCGATTTGGAAAGGTATAAAAGGTCATCAAAGACAAATTTCACACCAATGCACAGAGGCAACAAGAGTTCCAGGGACACCAAAAGTTAAGATGTATATGGGCCCTTCCTATGCAACGTTCCTTTTGAGCTTTTGCTGGACTAGTCTTTGGCACTAAGCCTTCTGCCTCCCATCAGATGTCTCTGCCTCCCTAAACAGTCTGTGGGCATCAGGCAGAGGCTGTTTGGAGAAGCCCAGAGTGGGAAATGTCTAAGAGGGGATCTGTGATACAGGGAGAAAGACACCTTCTCGACTCATGGGCGGATGCAATTCCAGGAGGAGGTTCCCTCGTTTTCTGAAAAATAAATAACAATAAAGATGGAATTTTGGAGTCATCCTTGTCACCTTGTGAAGAGAGCCTATCTGGGAATAAAATCAACAGAGGAAAAATTCAGAGATGTGTGGTGAAAATCAGAGACACACAGACAGAAAGCAAGAGAGCGGAAACCTTAATGACACTGAGGCCTAATTTTAGCCACAGCAGGACGGAAGGACCACTGAACTTCTAGGGAGGTGAGCGAGTCTCTCCTTATGGTACGTGTTTTTAGTGTTCCCATCATCGAGACTCTGAAAAATACCAAGTCCACAGAGGCTAGTCCAGCAGATGGGAAGAGCCATGGTGTGGGAGAGGCCTCAGAAAGAAGTCTGTGCTATCCTTCAAGGCTGGTTATTTTGTTACTTCACTGAATTGCCAACCAAGATATAATGATAGTTAATCTTAACTATCAAACTATCAACTATCAAACTTGACTTGACTGGATTAAGAGACTGCTGGAAAGATGATTGGATTGTGAGGGCATGAACTTTATCAATGGGTTCATCCATTGACAATTTCATCGCTCAATGTGCTATTAGAAGGTGGGGCCCACTTGCAGGAAGTGGGTGATGGAGGTACAACCTTAGACTATATCTGGTGCTTGACTTCTCTGGCTTTTTCCCTGCTCTTTGCTTCCCAAGTAACATGAGTTGAACAACTTTATGCCACCATCCCTTTCTGCTCTGATGTTCCTGCCTTACAGCCAGCTGACCGCAGGCTGAAACCTCTGAATTTGTCAGCCAAAGTAAGAAAATTGTGGATGTCAGATATTTTTTCCTAGCAAAAGAAAAGGACTACATGTGTTTCCTATTTTGAGAAATGGAAGACACTGCAAGAGTCTTTACTGCTGCTGCTGTTGTTTTTTGTTGTTGTTATTGCTAACAACAAGAATAAAAAGAAAATAGACTAAGAACTTCAGTACCGTACAGAAATAATTTCTACTCCACAGTGCATGTATGTATGTGTGTGTGTATGTGTGTGTGTGTGTGTGTGTGTGTGAGAGAGAGAGAGAGAGAGAGAGATACACAGATACACAGACATACTCATACAAGAAACATTAAACAAAACATCCTCTTCACATCAAATCAAGTCATTGATGACAATATCCTTGTGATCCCAGGACCTGAGTTTGATATCTGTCATTTTCTCAGGCATCAGTTCATTTCATCCCTGGTCTCTCCTTTTCCCTACACCTAGAAACTCTCATTTACCTTCCACAGTTGAGTGGTCAGACAGTTCAGAGTTTTGTAAATAACCCATAGTAATCTCTGAGTCCTGTAGGGTCTGAACACAAAGGAGGACAGCAAGTGTTTCACTGTAGCCATAAAACATTTTGTTTCCTCATGCATGTTGTGAGTTAAGATGGTCTCCTGCATGTTTACCAGACAGATTCCAAAGTAGCAGACAAAAATGCCAGTCCAGCTACACAACCCTGGCTTTTCCAGAGAGGCTATAAATCTGTATAATTTACATAGACAAAATTCTAACATTGAAATTGATATCCAGCAGAGGGCACACTTGTTATCTCTATTGGGTTTGGAATGCTCAAATTTGAACTTGGAGTTGAGTCTCTCCTGCAAAGAGCTGCTTTGTGCATGCTGTTTCCTCGCTCACTTGTAATGTCCTTGATATGATGAACCCTATAAACCGTGGTATCTGCACAACAGCCCTGCATGACTGATTCCTTGCTACTGTTTTGTCAACTGTAAAAGTGGTTCAGAAGTTCAAAATGTTAAAAAAATTCAGTAAATATTAAAATGATAACAATAATGAGATATCATTTATTAAATACTTTCTATAGGTCACACTTTATATTCATGACCTAATTCAGCTTCCAAACAACCTCATCAGGTGGATATTAAGGTGGTTACTATCTCCATGTAACAACTAAGGTAAAGGAAACATTTCATTAATTTACCCATAATCAAATAGCTAATAAATATATGAGTGACAATGTCATGGTTGTAATTCAGTGAGCCAGGATCCAGACATCTAATTTACTGCAAAAAATAATGCAGGTAATATTTTCAAGTATGCATATAAATAATAATAGACCTTTCCATATATAGAGCTATTTATTTAATAGCATACTTTTTCCCTCTAACTTTACTTTATGACTCTCTCTTTAGTTAAAAAAAACAATTTTATAGGACTCTGTGATTTTAACATGGAGTTTAGCATTATATAGCAGTAAACATTTCAAACATATTGACAGTCATCTTTAGATAAGTGCCATTGAGTGTTCTATGCAGCTAAAATGTTTTAATATGAAAATGCAAAAAAGAACTTAATGTCACTTTTACATAATGTAGAAGTTTTAGAAATGTAATATTCATCAGAATAGAAATAGATATGCAAAAAAACAATCTTACTACCTGAAGAGAGAATTTTTAGAACTCTAGCTTAATTTATAATTTACAGTATTGCCAGGCTTGTGATATGAAAAAATAATCTAGCAATTGCCATTAAACACAATCCAAAGATACAGAAAACTGTACACAGCTGTCTTTGAATGCGGGACAGACTGCCATAATAAGAAGTTTTCTTCTGGAGTTCAGGAACTTCGAATGATGATTAACATCACAACATCTTTCATCACAAAAGTTAAAGCACAGTAAGGAGGCAACAGTTGATACCAGGAATTGTACTTCTCTATCTGTAATTTGATACTTTTATAAATGTCTCCCTTGTGTTCAACTAAAGTTTAAGCAAAAATATTCCTATTGGTGCACATCACCTTAAAAACATTGCAGATGTAGGCTAAAATGTCCAACCATCTGTTGTGTCTGTGTCCAACCAGACACATCTACACATTATCAGTGGTTTTGAAACTTGTTAGAAAATATGTTCGAGTGAAAGTTTTAGAAAAAGAATAATCAATAAAGTCTCTGCCATCTTGAGACTAAGATACTAAGAGACTTCCCAAGTTTAGAGACTACCTGTTGTTTCTCTAAACACCCCCTGATAAATAACAGAAAATTAACATATGAAGTCAACTAAAAATACGAAATAAAAGAAAAACTGTGGTTTCTCTGATTTGTCATACTGTGGGACCTTTCTGTTGCTCTGATATTTAATATAATCAAAGGTTATGACTACAGTGAACTTATCCATTGTTCATGCTCCAGCAGGATTCCTTCACACATAATGAAGTGCCCAACTGCAATTTATTTTCATGTGCCACCTGAAACTGTTTAGGAACATTTCTCAAAAAAAAAATAATTGCCTTGACATATATTCCCTGGTGAATGATCTTTACCTTTTTGTAAATTACTGAAGCAATTTACAAAACACTCCACTGGTATTTTGGCGGAATAAGTCCCCTTGGCCTGCTTCCACAGCTTCATCTCTTCCAGAAATTCTTCTTTTAGGTAAGAGGCCTCCCATACTAGGGATCCACTTACATAGCAATCTTCCTTTCATTTGTGGGTCCAAGGACAATTTGAAATTTCTCGTCTCTGGCTCTCACTCTTCCCAGAGTTATTGTCAAAACTCAAAAGCTCATCCTACACACTTTCTCCAGTGTTTACCATTTCCAAAGATCTTGTAATGCAGACCCTGTAACACTTTCTTTGAAAGCTTCATTTCTCCCTGGACTTTGCATACTCTTAGAAACACTGGTAACATTCCTGGAACAACAAGGAGGCTGGAAGAAGAACAATCTCGTGGGACCTCATCCCTCACACAGAAGACCCCTGGGTAGGATCTATGTTCCTCTAGCTTTCATTTCCTTCTGTAAGCAGATGGTGGTTGTCCCTTGCTTGTTTTAAAGACACACCACACACTTCAACATGATGCTACAAGCACACCCAGTACTTCCTGCCTAAAATATAAATTCTGGTGGAATTGTTTTGTTTTGTTTTGTTTTGTTATCTGCATTGTGTGATTCTGACACTCTTATTGAAAGAGATTTTGTGTAATGCTTTTGCAGCTAATGCCAGCTAACAGCTAAGAAAAATAAGTCAGACTTGCAAAGAGGAGCATATTTAGGGGGTTGTGAAGGATGCAGATTGCATCCCAGATCCCCCAGCTTCTGAAAGCTTATTTGGCTAGAAAGCATGTATTCTGACACTTAATTTGGTTCAACCTACTCAAAGTTTGTTCCTAATGATTAGGCAGCTAGCTGGATGATTCACAAAGGAAAAATATCCACTGGTAATAGTGATACAAAGCATGGCAATTTCAATCTTGGAACAAGACAATCCAGAAGCCTGACTTCTCCAAATATAAGCTAGGAACTCATAACAAACAATAGGTTTTTGTAGGCATGATAGAAGCGATCAGCTCCAGCATTTTCAAAGGCATTCTAGGACCCTAAATTATGTCAGACATTTGTCAATTGAAAGTCACTGTGAAGTGAAGCAGATGATTTTCAAGTCATTTTAGGCATATTTTATGAGTGTTTATGTTTTGACTTGGACATTAACATCTATACGTTTTTCTCTGCAATACACAACCCTTCTTCAACTCATGTGGAATATTCCATTATTTGGATGCTTCAGCAAATTAGTTATATAAAGTATAAATTGATTTACTGATAGACTTATCACTTCTTCACTCAGCCCATCTTCTGTTACTATACCAAAATACTTGAGATCAAAAATTTATAAAGAATACAGATTTATTTGACTCACAATTCTGGAGACTGAGAAGTCCCAGAGTACATGCTGACATCTATTAGGCATCTGGTGAAGGTTATATTACTGAATTATAATATAGCAGTGGTATTACATGACAAAACAGAATAAGTGTGTCATGTCAGGTCTAGTTTTCATCCTACAAAGCACTAATGCTATCCTGGGGGTCCAATCCACATGACTTCATCAAATCCTAATCACCTTGAAAAGGTCTCATCTCAAAATACCGTCAGTGTGTGAATCTGGAGATTAAATTCCCAACACGTGGGTGGTGGGGGAATACATCAAACCACAGTACATTTATTTAAAAATATTTATTAAGGCCTGATGAAGGGACAAACCTGAAAAATAAATCTGGGTGAAGATCCTGTGCTCACAGAGTTTACATTCCAGTTGCCAAGAGGAAAGAGGAGAGAAAGAAAAATACAGACAAAATAAAAGGCTAATTTTGTAGTCACGGTGAGTAATATGAGCTATCTGACATGTATTAAGTAGTCAGAATTGGCTTTCTAGGGAGATAACTCTTGAGATTGAGGCATTTAGAGTATTGTAGAGTTGATATTGAGATCTGGGCAAGTATCTCGGGGATAGACAAACCAGTACAAAGGTCCAGGATGGGAAAAAGCTTGTCTGCTAAAGAGAGAGCTGGAATATTGGGTTGCAAGGTCAGAGTGATGTCAGAGCCAGGTTATGGAGAACACTGCAAACAAGGATGAGGACTTTGGGCTTTGTTCCTACTGTATCATAAAGTCAATGGTAAGAGACAAGCCATGATCTGTGTGCATAAAGTGTTACTGTGGCTGGATGTGGAACAATGCACATACAGGAGGCTCTGTAGTTATGTCCCAGGATGATGGGGCATCATTCCTGGGATGACGGCCATGAAGAGGCTGAAGTGTGACCCTCACATATAACTGAAAGAAACAGCTTCCAGGATCTACTAAGAATCACATGTGCTGAGTTAAGGAAGCCATAAACTGAGTCCAACTCCTTCCCTTTGGACAGCAATGAGGCAAAAGCACATTCCAAGGAGGCAAGATCTGTGATAGTGCATTCTGGTCACTGGTGATGAGCAGAAGCTGAAGCAAATCACAGGTTCTGTGATGGAGTGCCCAGCCCAACACTCCCCTGCACAGTTGTTACAGCTCCTTAAGACTGACGGGACAAAAAAGCAGCGCAAAACTAAAGATATAGTGATTCAATGCTTAATATCCTTTTCTTGGCACTTTGAGGATGCAATTTTACTTTCTATGCCCATATCATCTCAGGCTTCTATTTGTCTTTTTCGTATGTGTGGGCAATAGGTGGAACCAAATCACATCACTGCCAAATTTATAAGGAAATACAGGGTGGAGCCCTAACAAGGGGGCTTTGCAGAGCTTCTGGAAATCGAGGTTAAGAGCATATTCATTATATGCATTTCTTGATATTAACATGACATTTCATGATCTGTAGGAGATCCAAGAAAGCAAATGAACTGAGGGAGAAAAGCAGGAAGGAAAGTCAATCTTTTCATTATTCAACAGGTCCTTGTTGGACCCCTGGTAGTGCTGACACTGAAACAGAGTGATTTATGCCTTCTTGAGCCAACAATCCTCTGCCAGACATGAGCATCCTCAAAGAATTCCCACAGCTGATCAGGGCACTTAGTACACACCTGTAATTCTAGCAGTCTGGGAGCCTGAAAGAAGAGGATTATAAGTTCAAGCCTAGCCTGGGCAACTTAGCAACTTAACAAAACCCTATCTCAAAATCTAAAAATTAAAAACAAACTTGACTCAGCTCAGTTTAAAAGCCTCGTATCCAATCCCCAGTACTACATAAAAGAAGGAAGGAAAGCAAAAAGGAAGGAAGGAAGGAGAATAAGGAGGAAGGAAAGAAAGTGGGGAGGGGGGAGGGCACAATGGAGGGAACAAGCCCACAGTTTAATAGTTTTAGCTATACCAAGTACTGAAAGGAGATGGTCTTGCCCTCATAGAAGCATAGCATAGACCAACTAGACATAGTCTGAAAAGGGTAAATAATGAGCTTCACTTTCAGTAGATGCCTAAATCAGTCTTAGTGTTCATGGTCCCAAGTATACTCCTATCATTTTCTAATATTTATATAACTAGAAAATATAGTATTTAAATGCAGAAAATTGGACCATTTATTTCTATAGCATACACAGCAAAATCTTTTCAAGTAAGTTCCTCAAGACAGAGACTGAGTTTTCCTTGTCATACTTCTAACACCTAACTCATAGAAGATGTTCAGTGCACACTTGTTTAACGAAACTAACAACTTGAAAGAAAGTAAAAAACAGCATTTCATTTGCCAAACCATTACAGCTGAAATGACAATAAGTTTCACTGAAGGATAATCATATAGAAGTACTCCAATAAAATTCAAATTTGAGTTTTATACAAAAATCAAATGACATTCTTTATGACTGAAAATCCAAGAAGCTAAAGGCAAGTGGAGACTGACACAAGTGCCGTAATTTATGCCACTATTGACTCGTAAACTGAGCTTACTGAACTTCGGAGCCGGAATGAAACAGCCTTATTAACAATCATCTGGCTGCTTTAGGTGTATCACTTATGATTCACAGCCTTCCCTCAAGTGCCAAGTCGGACAAGCCCAGAGACCCACACCACAGTTCAAGCACCCTATTCTCTTAGGCCAGCATGTTTCCTGGTGCTACCCATTAGGAAGGGTCCTAGGGTTGGCCACAGAAAATCCACCCGACCTTCACTTTGTAAGAGTTACCAATTTCATTTTAGGGTTCCTAACCCTCTCTACTCACCACATGATTTGGATATATCATTACTTCCATCTTTAAAGGTGGTCACTGAACTGGCTCTGGTCAATCAGCATAGCCTATCTTTCTGTTCTTGGTAATTAGCTTAGGGATCGATATGGGATTTAAACCCACCCAATACGATCAAACCTTGGTGCTTGCATATGTACTGTTGGAAAAAGGTATATTTCTTTTCACTGAGGTTCATAAAGATGACAGGATTGAAGTATGAAGTTGTTGATATTCATCTTAGTAGATCTCAGTGATAAACATAAGGAAAATAGCTATGAGTCCATAAGTTAATCAAATCTTTAAATTAAATTATATATTATATAATTACATAAGCTACATATTATGTATGATATATATGTTAAATATTTAAGTAAATAAAACTTATAAATTATATAATTTATATATACATGTATATTGTGTATTATATATAAATATAATTCAACCTATAAGTTAAGTAGAATTTTAGTTTAAATCAGTTGGGTTGGGTAGCTGGTATTTAAAAATAAGAGTTCACAAGAGAAAAGAACAAATGGTAAAATTCATATAGTCCTGGCTAAGAACAACTGCCAGACTCAGCCAATAAAATTACAAAATACTTAAGTAAATTTGAATTTTGAGACAAGTTGGGTTCAAATTTGCAATCTTTCTGCCTCAGCCTCCCCAAGTGCTGGAATTATGGAACTGTGTCACCATGCTTGGCCTTATAAATACACCAAATATCTGATGCACCAAGGAGGTTAAGCAACTCAGAAGAGGCAGACCAGAGGCAAGGGCCAGCCACAGGCAACTGCCTCAACTACCAGTCTTGGTAAGTTCCTTGGTGGCATGGCTGCCTCTTTCCACCATCACCAGGCTGGTCTCGAACTTGTAACGTTCCTCCTGCCTCAGCCTCCCAAGTGCTGGGATTACAGGCATGCACCACTAGGCCCAGCTGGCCATGACTCTCTTAAAATGAAGGAACTGTGAACCGCTTACCTCAGGAAAGCTTTTCATTTCTACAGAAAAGAACAAGGTTATGTGTCCATCTCAGAAAAATCACAGGCAAAGAAATGTCTTACAATTGATCAAAGGCTCCACAATTGGTAAAAATCCCATGATTCATTTGGTGGGACTAGAAAGGGCCTCTGTGAAATAGACTGCTTTCTACTCTCTTAACACAGTGTTTGGTTAGCTGGCATTGGGTCTGAGGATAGGGGACCAGGAGCCAGGTCACTGCAGCTTGTGAACACGCCTGCATCTTTTCCTGTGTCCTAAAAGGCAACAGAAACTCATATTAGAAAAAAACATAAAAGCATGTCAATAGTTTAAGGTATCATAGGAAATTAGATGGGACACTGAAATGAGCCTGAATCCTAGCTAAAGAGACCTGGACTTCAATCCTACTGTGGGTCTGTGGCCTCAGATAAGTCTCTTCATTTTGGTCTCCCCCAGTACCCTGCTTTGCAAAAAAAGGAACAGAACCTCTAACTTGTAGGGGAGGATGAACTGACCAGAGTCCCAGGCACACAATGTCAGCTGCTAACATCATCTTGAAATGCTTAGCAGGAGAAAGAATTAAAAAGTTGCTCCATGTGAAAAATAAAATGGGTTCTTTTAAACTGGTATGTGACAAAGCAATACTGAGTGCCACATGGATGTCTCCACTACCAGCCACTTGCTATGGTCCAGTCCAGAGAGGTCCCTCAAAGAGTCTGAGTTTGGGTCATCCTGCAGAGTTAAGAGTCAGCTGGTTAAAAACATCTCCCATTATGGTTTGAGACCTCTGTGTCGTTTCACTGAAACCCGAGAGCAGCTGGCAGATGGCAATGCCTTCTGATCAGTAGCAGCTTGGGACATCTCTTAACCAGTAATCTGGAGGTTGAAAGTGTCTTCTTCCATGACCAAGTCTTTTTTTTTTATACCAGGGATCCAACTTGCAACCTCCCACTTGCCAGGCAGGTGCTTATACCATTGAGCTAAATCCCTGGTCCCCGTGACCAAATCTTGAAAGGATTTACATGAACAAGGGGAAAATTGAGTGTCTGGCTCATAAAATGCATGCTGCATATTCCCAGCTCCCCACTTCCCTGGCAGATGGCCCTTGCTCTTGCTGCATATCTAAATTTGTAGATTAGGCTGCCATGATTATTTCCCAAGCAGACCCTAACTCCAAAATATCAACCCTAACTTGCACTGTTATCTTTTGTCATATTATGAGATCACCCTGCCATGTCTTAGTTTTGTATGGCTTCTCTCTCAGATGCTCCAGAGGAACACATGGCAGATCACAATGTCCAAAGCAGCCAGTCCTGGGCAGGACTGTCCAGTTACCCACTTGAAAATGAAGAGGCTACTATACAGTGTCATTTAGGACCCATGGCCATGAAAACGTAGAGAAAAAAACTTATTTTCCAAACATTCCAATTTCTAAAAGATTGATTAATATTTTCTTTGTCGGTCCTTACATCATTCACACTTCTGCTTTGACATTTACACACATGCTTCTTGTCTCCTTCTTTCTGATTCCAACATCAACAGTTGATTCCCGCCCTAATATAACAACAGCAATGTTACCTCAAAATCTAGCAAATTCAGGGAGGATTCTCTTTATTATCATATTATAACATATGTGTTATTATTTTATTCAGAGATAATAGTCTGCCTATTTTTCATTGCCCAGCAGTTCTCTAATTTGACATGTAATTCTTTGATCTGCAATTATCATCCTAGAAATACTTGCTTTTTATTGGGGACTTTTGTTTATTTTAAATTTTGAGATAGTTTCACTATATCACTAAGGTGTCCAAGCTGGGCTCAAAATTTACCTGCCTCAGCCTCACAGAGTGCTGGGATTACAGATGTGTTCCACCATGACTAGAAAAACAATTATTAATGACCTTGTTGATACCATTATCGTTATAGATACTTTGGAATTTAAGTATTATCAGCCCCACTTTGCACATGACCAAGTCGAGGCTGAGAGCAAAGTAGCTTTCATGATGTCACAGGATAAATAAAGATCAGATTCAAACACTGACCCAGAAGCATCTGATCGTAGAATCTACACAGTTAAAAAAAAAATCCACGCATTTAGTTACCAGAGTATGCCATGCATTCCCAAGAGGCCTGGACTTATCCTGATTTTGAATCCATAGCCTTTTTTTTCAACCCAGATATAACTATGCCTTTCTTAAGAAAAATGTTGAGATTCCCCATAAAACAGGAATCAGGATGCAAACCACAAAGGGTAAACCACCAAACTTGTCTGTCAAAGCATAATTTATTTCCTTTCTGCATTTCCTCACCAGATCCTGGCCTCTGATGTCCCTCTCATTCTCCTTGTTCAGCTTTCTCCAAGTTCATCTCTAAGAGGGCACATGTGTCTGGATAGGTGCTTGGGAACAGACTCTCCAGGGCCTGTACCTTGCTGGGCATCCATGGCAGGCCTCCAGGAATCACAGGGCTGCTGGCCTGGCACACCAGGCCTGGTGCATTTCATCTGTGATTTGAAGGTGGGGAAGCCAGAGACTGCAGACATTGCCTAGCAATTTTCAATCAAACACTTGTAGCCATGTTTCGAGGGTAATTAGATTCATGACCTGCCACAGGGAACAATCTCTTCTTCTAACTTATCTGGACTACAGATACAAGCATAAACACTCCAGTGGGGCCTCTAAATTCTGACCCAAACTTGAGCTGATCTGACTTTCATCTCATGCCAGAGGCTGCTTTCTGAATTATGGCATCTTTCCTGCTTCTACCTTGAAGTAAACAGGCCTCTGGGAGTTTCAACAGCCACTTAAGACTTTTCTATGCATATTTGGATAAGGAAAACAGCAGCCAGTGTAAAAAGAGTAAAAGTGTGTGCAAAACAGAAAATGAGAGGGTGGGAGGAACAGAGAGAAAGAGAGAAAGCAAAGCTGCCCTCAGCTTCTTGCTGGGTTAAATTAATCATAAAAATCCCTATTAATCATGTTATTCCACTGGATTTGCTTAGACAAATTTGCACCAGCATAGATTTTACATTTCAGTACAACACATGATTTTATTAGAGTATTTCAGCAGCTTTGCTAGAAACCTACATTTTCAGGGTTTTTTTTTTCTCCTGGCCAATAAAGGCAAACCATTATAGACACTGCAAATGTAAATAAAGCTAAATGTGTGGAAATTATTTAGAAAAGAAGGAATTGGCTATTCACCTTCAAAAGCAGTTCACTACTGCCCAGCAATTCAGTTGTTTAAGCTAAAGCTCCCCAACCCTTTTTAAACCAGCAACTTCTATACCATGTCCCTTCAAGGGTTTTGAGATTCCATTCACAAAGCTTCAGCAGAACCATAAAGCACAAACATATCTCATCAGTTCCTGCTAACTTAACCTTCAATGCGGTCAGAGGAAAAAGCTAGGCTGTCTTCCACCCACTCTATGTTTTCCTGGCTTAGAGTAGCACAGGCATAACCTCGTCAGTCCCTCTCCTCTCCTAACAGGTCTGTTTCTACTGGGGGTGATGCTTGGCTGTATCTACCAAGTATACGAGGCTAGGCCACTAAAGACTCTCTGCAGAAAAACAACATGATTCCAGAAAAGAAACACTTTCTACATTCTTTAAGCCTGGCCTCTAACTCAACACCCAAGGAAATATTTTTCTCATCTACTATATACAGAAGAACAAAAAAGGACAGGGATTCAGTGGATAGATGTGCATGCGTGGCCTGCTTATGAGTGAAAAAAAAAACCAGTCACTGCCCTGTCCTTGGGAGCTCACATGCCGGTGGGATTATGTAGACTTCATAGAAAACTCTTGCTCCCAAATATTTAGAGGAAAATTCATTTATTTAAAGGAAAAGAGCAATGGCAGGGGTTGGGGGCCTGGAGCAGCAAGAACGCAGAATGCTGAGGCAGAAGTCGTTAAGATGTAGGAAAATGCAAATAATTCAACTGCATGTCAAGGCAATATGAAGTCCATAGTGGTGAATCATTACAGATGAGGAAAGGTGACTCTTCATTCATTCAAGAAGCAACCCAGTACTTAAAATGTGAAGGCACAAATTGACCTCTTTGGGACAGAGAAATAAACAGGAGCAATAGTCCCTGCCCTCATGGACCTTATTGACTAGCAATGGACAGCAGGAAATAAACGACAATACATACTGTCAAGAAGACAGTTCCAGAGAGTGCACTGTGCTGTGGAGGAAGCAGAACATGGAAAGAGAGCAAGGGGAACAGTAATGCTTTCCTGAAAAGGGGCCTGAAAGAAGTCATCAGCCATCTGGGTCAATCAGAAAGGACACTGAGGACACAGCTGTCCACAGAGGCACTCATGTTTATTTTTTAAAGGGAAAACAGACAGAAAGGAACTTCCAGAGGCAGAGGCGCCTTCTGTGGCTGTGTAGCACTGCTTACCAATGTCTTGATGCTCTCATAACTTCAGCTTCACTCTGGTTCTCCATCAGTCTTGGAGGCTGAAGCAATGGCGGTTAGTACCCTATGGATACACCATAGCTCTCTGAGTCACCTTCCTGGGACTCTGCGTTAGGCAAAGTATAGAACCTTAAATGCAGACCTCATCTTCTCCAGAAATCTCTGACCACCATGTACTGCCTTTCAGCGTATCCGCCATCAACCTTAGCCAGATCTGTAGACTACTAACACCACATCATCCTCTATGGACCAAATCCATGGCTTTTTGTAATTAATCATCCCAATAGCTGCCACAAAAGTGCACAGGACACAGTCCTGTGTCTACCAAGCTGACAGAGACAGTGCTTGGAGCCATAGATTCAAATGTGAGCAATCTCATAAGAGTTTGACAATTCTTTACCTTTACTTGCATCATATAATCAGGGCATATCTATAGAGCAATTGTCAACTGGCAAAATGTTTTTATGAAGATTTTCATTTTACCAAGTTATTAGGCCATAATCCTTCTTCAAATACTTTCTATATTAAATTTTGCAAGGATAGGGATGAGAACTGAGTATCTACAGTCCTAAAGGCAATTAATGCATAATAACCTGTTTCCCTCTTAAGGGTGTGGCTGTGTAGAGTAAAGAGGAGAATAAAAAAGAATCTGTGCCTTGATTTTACCTAACATAGAGCAGCAACACACAGCTAGTCAAACATGGAAGGAATGTAAGAAATGAATATTTAGCATCTACTTCATTGAAACAACATTATTAGGCACCTTACATAATCCCATTAAATCAGGACAGGCTCCATAGTTTCTGTGGCTGATACATGTTGTACATGCAGGTCCCAGTATTGGAATCTTATTAAGGACTTCAAGATGGTGACAGCAAAACATTAAACCATGTTGTGGACTCTTCTAAGGATAGGAGTTGCAGTTGCAACAAATGCTTCCAGCACAATGCATACTTTTCCTGCTCCACAGATAAGCAAGGTTTAGTAATTTACATGAGGACACACAACAAACAATGACCACAGCAGACTTTCAAGCCAGCTTTTACTAATCTATCCAACTCTGCAAGGAGATACATCATACACACACACACACACACACACACACACGGAATTTAATTGATTTTATTCCAAAAATTACAGAGGCCCCCAAAGCACCTAACAAAATGAGAAGACTTAATGACTTCATGCCCTTTAGAACTGCTAAGTATTTGTTTGCATTTCATTAAGTTTTCAAAGTAAAACTTGATTTAAAATTCCAAGTCTCCCTTTCAATGATCAACATTGGAGCATCAATGAAATGGTTGAACAGATGAGAGGTATGAGGCCTCCTTTCTTTTTTTCTACTTTGTGAGCCTTGGAAATTTTAATGAAAAATTTCATGGCACATGAATCATTATGTTGGGGGGAGATACTAAAACCTGATTGCATTATTTAATTCTGAAATTGCTCCAGATTAGATGAAACTGCTTCAAATCCCGAGGGATGACATCCCAACTCAACCCTTGTAGTTTTAATTGATAGGCAATCTTTCTCTCTATTAGATAAACTGAAGCACAGCAAATGAGCTTTACTTTGGGTAGCTCTAACTTTCTCTGTGTCTTCTATTCCATCACAGTGTAGTTCTGATTCTTTTATCGCACTTCTCAGAACATGGTCACTTGATGAGGAATTTATGCAGAAAGCATTTGTGCACCACTTCTGGGCCAGACTTTTGGCTCTGGCTGTGCTAATTTGATAGGGTGTTTCTTGCCATTAAGGAGGTAAAATTCGAGCTGAGATTCAAAGACAAATGAGCCATCCATTCAGGATGCCGGAGGAAAAAGAATTCAAAGGGGTTGAGGGCTAAAATTTCTGAGGCAAGAACAAGCTTGAAGACTTTGAAGAACAGATAAGAGCTGAGCAAAAGGACAAGCAGTTTGAAAATTAGACACTGGCCCCAGCCACAGGGAGGGTCTGAGAGTGACAGCAGCGGTTCAGGAAGATCACCTTGAGAAATGTTATGGAAGTCCCTGGGTGATGGTAGCTGAGCAAGGTTGGGAGCTATGGACAAAGTGACAAGAAGATCTGAGAGTCTTCCTTTGAAGGTGGCAAAAGATGTTCCAATAGATTGAGGGATAAAAGGGATCCATTTTAATGTGTTGGTGGTATTTCCAGAGCCTGAGGTGTTGGGGATGCCATGCGGAAGATTCTGGGTGGGAAGGAGACTCCTGGGTTGAGCGCTGTCAAGGAAGCTCTGGCTCAACAGACAGCCTGTTCATTGCTATTTATTTTCCCAGTCTTGACTCTGTCTTGAAAAATCACTTCATTCCCCAGTTTCTTGTCCACATCTCCTGTAGTTTTAACTATTAAGTGTTTTAGGGCTTTTAGAGTCAGAAGCCTTTACATTCAACATGAACACAGGTGTAGAAGTAGAAACACATAAAGAGATGCACTTGTCTGATCCATTGGCCAATTACAGTTCTCGCATGCTGGTTAGCCAGATGTTTGTAGAAACAGACCCAGGAATTCTGGAATTCTAGCCTGGCTTGGTGTTGGAACACAATCTCTGTCTGGAAGGGTTTGTGATGGGTCAGAAAGAAACAAATGAGTCTATACTTATGAGACACCAAAAGTGCACTCTGGCTGTCCCTACTTCCCCACACATAACACAGGATGATGGCTTTGCTCCCAAGGGGAATTCAACAACTCTTTGGTTTTTGGATTTTGTTGTTGTTTTGTTTTGTTTTGTTTTGTTTTGCATTTGTTTTTCCTACAGGTGAAGAGAAAGTGCAGAAAGGAGCTATGAGCTCCATAAACACCATAGATGGAACACAGCTCAGGTCCCATGTAAAGCCAAGTAGGAGAACTCTGTCATATGGCTTAGACTGACCTCTTACCCTTGACTCTGCAACAACATGAATAAAGGCCACTGGTCAATAGGTGATTTTAGAAAAGGATGTAACCAGATGAGTCCAAGTTCATCCTCACTCAGGTGAAAAATAACTCAAAACATTTGCCTCAGGAGTGGGAGCCTCAGCAACACACTTAAACAGAAGTATCAGTAATTATTTTAAAGATTATGAACCCTGGTTGTCTTCTGTTTTTTCTTTGAAAAGAACTATTAACCTATCTGTAATTTTATTACTGGCTTTTTCCCCATGAGATTTTAAACAGCAGGCATGTGTCACAAACCTTGAAAAATATGCATAAGACACAGGAAACTCTTGCTTTTCAGGTTGCAAGAAAATGTATAGGTTCTCAGAGAAGGAAAATGGACCATTTCAAACAAGAACCATGGATGATAAAAAATATATATGCTAAAGAAAATGTAGGGCCTCATCTGACTGGTTCACAATCATAATGCCCTAGGTTTCCCATGGGACCCCCAAAAAGAAATTCACTTATTAGGATGTAAAGTTTGTACCCTTTGTTCTGATAACCCAAAATGTACTGCAGATCACAGGAGGACAAACTGTATATTCTGCCAAGCACTCACATGGAAAGAACAATTCACCATTTGTTCCAATAAATATGTGAAGTCAAATGTCAAGCATCAAAAACATCTATCTGAGCTGTTAGAAATTATATGACTCTTGTTCAGAGGACAGTATATAATGGAATATCCATCAAGGCAAAACAAAGGCACCTAGCTGCTCCCTCCTTACCAGGAAAGCTGACAGTGGCATGCTTCTCCTCATAATGCTGATGTGGGCAGACGCTGCGTGAGCCTTGACATGTGTCACCTCCCTTGCCTACAGACGCATTACAAGAAATTACATGGGATGCTATCAGAAAATTGAAAATCCAATGAGTGTTTCACTTAGTTACTGTAATTCTTCAATGCTATTCCAATCTTGTGCAAATTAGAAGCCACTTACAGCTCCAAAACCTGACAGAAGATAGAATGAGGTTTTCATTATGCTTTTAATAGGTTTATTGGGAGATTTCCTATTAAAAGGTACTTTTGATGGGTTGGATCTCTGAATTAAAAGATCTTCAGGTGGTAATCAAACTGGTACCCCATCAGTTCCACCAACTATAAGAAGAATGCCCATTTCTAGGTAAGGAAAAGATACATATTATTTTATCCAGAAGATTTCAGGCAAAACCAATAATTATCTGATCGAGACCCCAAAGCACCTAGTGTCAGGAATCCTCGTAGCTGTCATCTGTGGAGGTTAACCCATCCACATCACTTCCTTGGAAGTGATGACTTCCAAACAAACCTAAATGTATTGTTTGCACAGGTGCCTTTCTATGTATTAAGACTTTGGAAACAAACTCTGTGCTCCTTTGCATCACTAGCACCATGATTGCCACCACTTCGGTATTTAATATTTACAAACAGAATGTGGGATGCATGAATGATTTAGGAAAATTATTTCCCACAAAATACTATCATAATGAGCTATCTGAATGCCTATGGTAAGTGTCCTTTGACTAAAAGTAAAAAGGCCACTTCTCAAAAGTGAAAAGGAAGACAAGTGAGCCTACAGAAGCATTTTCCTCCACAAACAAGGCCAGTTCTTGTTGTGTTAGCACTAAAATCACTTCCTGCAAGGAAACTGCAAGGATGTATAATGACCTGATGAAATCATACTTCAGACCATCAATCTAACTTATGAACATAATGGTATGTTAAGATAAAGCACTTCTCGTCTGGTACACAAACCCATCCATAACGGCTAAGAAAACGTTTTCATTAAAACGTGTGGATAGAAAACTCAAGTCTCAACTCTGTTGCCATGGAAACATGCAACTCAACTTTTCAATGCACTTGGTGGCAGCTCTTTCCTCTTGCAGGTTATTCCAGAAAAGCATTTGTAAATAAAATATTTAAGATGAAAATCTCTGAGCAAATTGTGGCCTAGATGCAGAACTAAGTGGAGATTATTGGTTCTGTTACCCCAGGTATTTGTGTAAGTAATTCATGTATTTTACAAACAGAGGGTGAGTATCTTTTATCCAAAATACTTGGGGCTTGTAGTCTTGGTTTGGGATTTTGTTTAAATTTTAAGATATTTGCATAAACATAATGAAACATCTTGAGGTCAGAACTCATCTAAACAAAAAATTAATTTTTATCTCTTCTATGTCTTTCATATAGAACACGAAGGTAATTTTATAAAGTACTTGTAATAATTTGATGCATACAAAACCAATTTCTATGGTGCAACATTTTCCACTGGTGGCATTGTGTTGACATTCAAGAAGTTTCAGATTTGGGGGTTGGTATGTATGTATGTATGTATGTATGTATGTATTTTTCCAGTAGTGCTGGGGATCGAACCTAGGGTCTTATCCATACTAGGCCAATATTCTTTCACAGAATTGCATCTCCAGCCATGGAGCATTTTGAATTTCAGATCTTCTGATGAGAGATGCTTATTCTGTATTTATTAAGTACCTTGTATTAGCTTTGCTATAAAAATAGTGTCACTGAATTCAGGACTTGACTTTTATAATTAAAAGTAAAAAGGGTTTCAAGAACAAAGCAGAAGAATCTCTTCTAGCCAGAAAATAGAGGAGAAAATTTGAGAAATCACTAAAAATTAAGCTGAGGCTTAAATAATAGAAATGACCTACAAACAAAACAGACATAGACCTACATAGATATCAGTTGCTAACAAGATTTAAGAGCCAGAAAAGATCAGAGAATTTGAGGAAAAGACAATGATTTGGCATATGGAAATGAATTCATCATTTGTTGATCCACTTTCCAGCTCTTTCATCAAATGCAAATAACTCTGCTGCTGGTAGTGCTTCATGGGATAAGGGTAATCTGAAAAAAAAAAGGCAAACTCTTTGTCCTATTGATACCTCTGGAGAAATTTGGTGAATGTTTTAAAATTCTACGGTAAGAGTTAGATAATTTTGCACCAGCAAAATGATCCATAATAAGAGTTAAAGAGAAAACCTGGGGTTTTTTTAGAGAAACAAATAAAACATAGAGGAGAACAAGAGGAGAGAGAGACAGAGAGATAGAGACAGACAGAGATAAAAAGAGACAGCGAGGGAGAGAAAAGGGAAATACAGACAGAGATAGATAGAAAAAAGAGACAGGGACCAAACAATGGAACCTTTGCATCTTCAGTGATCACAAGATAGATTTTTTAAATCTGTCTTTTTGAAAAGAAAATCAGCATACAATTATATAATGGAAGAAAAGAAATAAAATCTGTTTTATAAATTATTTTGTACTGCAGTAAGAGAAGTAAAGTGAGTCAGAAGAAAATCAGAATTTAGAAAGTTTTAGAAGATAAAGGAAAGGTTTTGGAATGAAGTAAACAGGCTTCATAGCTGAAAGGACAGGGAAGGAAAGACAGGAGGTCCTCCAAAATGGTAGGAAGTGAGGCGTGAAACCTAGGGCAGCAGGGGACCACAGGAGTGACAAAGATAGACAAGAAGTAGAGGTGAGTCTGTCCTAAGCATGAGGTCCCAGCAGGTAACACAGGGGAGCTGACACATGGAAATCAAAAATGAAACTATGGGAGTAGTCAGGGTCATGTCCAGAGACTTGAAAGTAAGCAAACACCTTGACTCCATTATACACCATTGTTGCCTGTATAACAGAAACAATCATTTGGCTCAGAAAGTATTTGGAGGGCTGTAGGGATTTCTAGAGGGAGAGAACTGGGAACAGAGCTGTCATGGCTTCATCCTCCCACAGGAGCTCCTGTGGTGATCCATCAAATTGCCAAGTAAAATCACAGAAGGGTAAAGGAGAGCATGAGTGTGGGAGTCCACGGGTGTCCAGGGCAACATTTGCAACTAGCCCATGTTGGAGAAAAATCGGAATAATGAATTAGGAGAAGCTCAAAAATGACACAGAGCCTCAGTCCCAAGAAAACCTTAGAAATACAGAGACTCAGTTGCTGAGGAGCTTGGTGGCACTGCAGAGAAATTAAGGAAAGAGCACTGAGGGAGACACTGACCATGGAGAGGTTTTTGGTGACCTGGAGATTGGGATTTCTGTGGAGTAGTAAGTGTAGAGCCCTATCAAAGAGCCTGAGACCAGAACTGAGAACTCAAGTCAGGGTTCCTCTGTGCTAGAGGCAAGAAGGAATTATAGTTTGAAGAGCTGAAAGATTCTAAAGGTGCTTCATGTATGGGATGAAGTCTCCCTGGGCCAAAGAAATGAAAAAACCATGTCCATGAGAAAAGGGACAGTTGAGAGAAAAGAATCATAGACAGGTTGTAAGGATCTGGGATCAAGATAGAGAAGGGGCTGGGCAATCTTTCTGTTTTCCTTAATTAACATTCCCCATATCTGAGGAACAACTACCCAATCAAATGGACAGAGGATCCTTGGGTACATAAATGAATGTCCTTTTCACAGGTGACGTAGACAGAGAAAATATAAATTTTTTTGGGTGAAAGGGGCTCAGAAATGTACAAATTATCAGAAAGTGGTACTTTAATGAAAGCAGGGTAAGACCCAACTCTCTTCTATAGCAAAACACAGGATCATACAGCAGCATGCCTGACAACTATCAAAAAAAGTGGGGGAAGAAAGGAAAGGGTGGGAAGAGGAGGAGGAGAAAGAAGAGGGAGAAAGGAGGAGGAAGAGTAGCAGGAAAAAGAGAAAGAGCAAGAAGGAGAGAGTAAAAAAGACAAAAGAGTAGGAAGAAGAGGAGGGGTTGGAGAAGGAGAGAGAGGAGGCGGAAAAGGAGGGGAGAAGGAAGAGAAAGTCACGATTTTGGAAGACAAGTTGGCACAATATAGTGTCTGCATTATTTCCAGCTGAAGCTTGAGAGACTCACTGCATCCTTGACACTCATCAACACTGTCTGAGAAGATCTTCTAGACACACTTGCAAGGAGAGGGGAAGCATCTGATCCTATTTGATTGTCTCTATTGTCCTTCCTCCCCTGGTTTCTCCTACCTGAGAAGGGAGAATTGCTGGCATGCTAGTTAGTCAGAAAGAAAGTGGACAACATGGCAAAAGAAGGAAAAATGAAAGTTGATGTGTCTGCAGAAATAGCAAAAGAAGAGTAAACAAGAGACAAAAAGGGTAAGTGGAGAAAAGGTGGAGTGGGCAAGGGAGTCTATATCATAAAATACTAGAGAAGAGAGAAGAAAGTTGTTATATGAATAATGACAACTTTGGAGATCAACTCTGGGTTGTTACATTGTATTGCTGTGTTTTAAACTCCATAAGGGAAAAATTATGACAGCAGATTTTTGCTGATGGAAGAAGGAACAAAGAGCTTCAAGGAGCAAGGAGGGAAAAGAGCAGGGGATGGAGGGAGGGGAGGGGAGAGGAGAGAGAGAGAGAGAGAGAGAGTAAAATGTGTGATACTTAACTAATTATGTCAAGCTGAGTAAGAAACGTCCAACTAAACTGGACCAGCATAGGTCTGGGTGTAGAAGATGTACCCCCAGGGACTATTGTTGCCAGAATGCTACAAAAGGGAAACAAAAAAAGGTTTACTTCTGTTACTTCAGAGGAGCTCCAGGCTTCACCTTCACCTTGAATGACATCTCTCGACAACCAGTGCAAACCCTTCAGCCTTCCGTTGCAGACCCCTTGGCCTCCTGATACAGACTCAGATGGGACACTGTATCAAGCTCCAGGCCTTTGACAGGATTCTTCAAATCTCCAGCACAGAGACAGACCTCTTGCCCTTGTCTACACCTGACTCAGAGGGGAACCACTGTAAGTCAACCTTGTAAATTCTTATATATATATATATATATATATATATATATATATATATATTTGTATAATTGCATCCAATCTAATACTCTAGTGAGTACTGACTGATACAATATGCACTATTCATATGTATCAACTCCTCACAAAATTGTAATCATCATGTACTGGTAAAGTTTACCAAAGTGAAAATTTCACCCAAACCCGGAGACAAGTGGGCTCTTGGGAATTTGTAAGGGGACAGTATCTTGAAGACATAAACAAGACCCTTCTCTAGCTGCCCTGCATTGCCTTGGAATGCCAGGAGGAGGTACACCCCCACAGACCATTTAAAAAAACCCCAAGTAAATCTAGGGCTTGGAATAGAACAAAAAGCGGCAGAGTTGGGTTCTTACCTGGGTTCATGTGACACTAAATTCCATGTTCGTAGTCATTTATACCTTATTGATTCTTAAAATAATACCACTCAGGAAATAGAACAGTTGCCTCATGCTTAATTGCCCTACAAACCATTGCTTCCAGGGTGCAGAGAAGGATGACTTCAGATACAGCCCTCAGGACTCTGGTTGCTAGGTGCATATATCATGAGCTAGATGTGTAAGGCACTCTTGACAAAGCCTGGAACCCTGCAAACTGATACTGAAGTGCTCGTAACAGCAAGAATAATGCTAACAACAACTAATTCAACCATCCTAATACATACATGATAACTGTGACACACCTCCCATCATCTCTGTGTCTAGGTCTTCACACTCCCATGCTTCCCTTCCTCTTGAATGTGACCCACAATTTATTTCACATCGTTTTTAGTATGTCTTAAATACATAATAATAACATTCATGTTGGGGAATGTTTACATATCACATCTTGATCAGTTTTACTCCTTTTTCTTTCTTCCTACTCCTTTTCTTCCTTTTCTAGATTCCCTTAGATCTACTTCTCTGTTTCCTACCATCTCCTTTTTATTTTTGTTTTCAAATTCTTCATATTTTCGGTCTCCCATAGTAGAGAAACTGTGTCATATGTAACCTGTGCTTGAATTATTTTACTTAGCATTATTGTCTCAAGATCTGTAACTTGCTTCTAACCGATGAAATCCAGTGCAGGTGATAGGATGCTGCTCTACTGTTATTACCTGATAAAAGATGCTGCCACATGAGCCACTGTGCCTCCTCTTTCCCTCACAGCTTTGAAGAAACCATTTATAAGTCTCATGACTGCAAGGAACTGAACGCTGTTCTCTAACCAAGAAAGAAAATCCTTCATC
>PVJX010008932.1:0-63199 GCA_004027295.1 Dolichotis patagonum
GGAATTCAGGCGTCTCGAGGCGGGTGCCGTGCTCGCTGATCTTATCTTCACTAATAGTAGCCCCAGGACCTCTTATTCGAGCGGGTTTTTGCGCTTTAGTTTCTTTCTGTATTGTGAGAGTCTATCTCTCTCTGTTTGGGTCTCTCCAGGGTGTTTTATTCTGGCATTTGAGCTGTCTTTCTCAGAGAGGGTCTCTCTCCTGCTACCTACCAGTCCGCCATCTTGTCTCCTCTCAAAAGAACAGTATTTTAACTTGAAAAATGTCTAATAAACTATTTAGATGAGTATTTGACAGCCATTTTCTCGTAAATGAGTAAAGTTAAGACCTGTCACTTCAAGGAAAGCAATTGACAGTATTTGTTGTGAATGATGAAATTTGAGCTTTCAAGCAAAAATTAAAATTTTGGAAGACTGACTCCAATCTAAGAGATTTGCAGAAGTCTAAAACAATGGCATACATAAATTGTTGTTTTAGAAAATGTAGTTATTGTTCATAAAAATACATTATGTTAACATGTAATCCCATTTATTGTTATTTTTAAGTGTCTTGATCAATACATATAAATTTATCAGTTTTAATGCAAGCACAATAAATATCAATAGCTACAAACCACATAAGTGAAAGGTCTTTGGGATCCTCAGTAATGTTTAAGAATGCAAAGTGTTTTAGAACTACTGATTTACAGTTCTCCTGTTCCATGAAGCTTTGGACTAATGGAATCAGAATCACCTGGGATCTTATTATAAATGTAGAATCTTATCCTAGACCCACAGAATCAGATCTGCATTTTAATAAGATCCCTAGGTGATTCAAAAGTGTAGTGAAGGCTTAGTACTGCCATAGAGGGACCTGGGAGACCTCCCTATTCTGTAGGTCCCAATGGGGGAGACCAGGCTTAGCCTCTTTATCTTACCTCTCTCTAAGCTACCACTATCAGATGTGTGCTTCCAGTCTCTAACTGCTATAGATTCCCTTTGTACATGATCCTCTTGAGTAGGGTGTCAGCATGATTGCTTAGGCCCAGAGAACTTCTTCCATAACATCCCCTTGGTCTTTGGAAATGTGTCCATTCTAGCTTGTCAAACTGTGACATGGAGCTAATGCTTGCTGCTCCCCTTGATGTCATGTCAAGGTGGGCTGTTAGAGCATCCACCTTGCCCTGCCACATTCTACAACCCAGGCTAAGAGCAGGTGCCAGTTTCCATAGTCACATAAGCCTCCAAACTGCCCAGAACTCCCTCATCATGCTCTGATATTTGCACTAGGATAGAGCTGTAGATTCTCTCTCTCAGCAAGCAGTCAGCTGAAGGGGAGCCAGCTAATGTGGCAGCTTCTTTTTCTTGTTCTTTTTTCCCCCTCTCCTCTTCCACTTCTTTTCTTTTTGTTACTTTGCAACAGCTTCACTGAGATTTAATTAACATATGACACACCTCACCCATTTAGAGTGTACAATTCAATGACTTCTAATGCATTTATGGAGTTTTGAAATTATCACAATCACTGCTAGAGCATTTTCATCACTCTAAAAACAAATCCATATCACTTAGATTTTAATCTCCCATCTTCCCTTCCAATCAACCCTAGGCAAATACTAATCTATTTTCTGTCCAAAAGGATTTGCCTAGTCTTCACATTTCAAATAAATACATTCATATACTTTGTGGCCTTTGGGTTTGGTTTGTCTCACTTAGCATAGTATTTTCAAAATGCGTACATGTTGTAGCATGCATCAGTATATCATTCTTTTTTGCTTTTTAATAGTACATGTTTGCAGTATATAATGATTACATTCATTATATTGAGTTGGTACATGTACATATCACATTTTAATTCTTCCATTCCTTCCTAGCTGCATTTTTCTCTATATTCTTTCTATACTTTATTCTCTATACTCTATGTTTTCTTCTCTACATCTCTTCTCTTTTTTCCTATTATCTCTCTGTTATTTTGTCCTTTATTTACATTTTGGGTTTCTCATATAAGAGAAACCATGTGATATTTAAATTATGAGTCGGATTTATTTCACTTAATGTTATGGTCTCAAGGTACATGCATACATTTTCCTATAAACAACTAAAATTTTTCCTTTTTAGGGCAGAGTATTCTATTGTATATGAATACCACATTTTCTTTATCCACTCATCTGTTGATTGGCATATAGATTGCTTCCAAGACTTAGCTATTGTGAACTGTGCTGCTGTAAACATGGGTGTGCAAGTATTACTGTAATATGATGTCTTTAACTCTTTTGGTATGATACCAAGGAGGAAAATAGCTAGGGCATATGAAATTTCTAGTTTTAGTTTTCTGAGGAATTTCCATAATGGTTGTACTAGTTTACAGGCTCACTAGCAATGAAGAAATGTTCCTTTTTCCATGCAGATTAGTTTTTACTATCTGATTTCTCAATGATAGCCATTTTTTTCTGGAGTAAAATGGAATCTCACTGTTGTTTTGATTTGCATTTTACTAATGGCTGTAGACGTTTACCATTTGTAATGTATTTATTTATTATTTGTATTTTTTCATCTGAGACATGTGTGTTCATTTCAGTTGCCCATTTTTTTTGACTCGGTCTTTTATTTGAGTCATTTTAATATTCTGAATATTAGTCCTCTATCTGAGGAATAGCTGGCAAAACATTTTTCCCATTGTGTAGGTTGTCTTTTAGTCTGTAGGTTGTTTATTTTGATGTGCAGAAGCTTGTTAATTTTATATATTCCCATTTGTTGTTATTGTGTAAATGGAGTTCTGCTGAGACAGTCTATGGCTAAGACTATGTCTTCAAGTTTCACTTATTTTATCTTCCAATAGATTAGATGTTTCTGTTTTAATATTTAGATCTTTGATCCATTTTTATTTTAGTTTAGTACATAGTGAGATGTATGGATCTAGGTTCAACCTTTGGCATGTAGATAGCCAGTCTTCTCAGCACCATATGTTCAAGAGGCTATCTTGTCTCCCATATAATTTTTTGATTCCTTTGCTAAAGACAGGTAGGTGAATGGAGTTGTTTTTGCGTCCTCTATTCTAGTCCATTGATCCACATGTCTGTTTTTTCAATGCCATGCTGTTTTTATCATTGTAGCTTTGTAGTTTAATTTGAAGTTTGTAATTTTGATTCTCTCTGTCTTTCTCTTGTTGCCCAGGATTGCTTGTGATATTCTAGGTATCTTCTGCTTCCATATGAATTTTAGAATTGTTTTCATTAGTTCTGTAAAGAATGCTATTGTTATTTTGATGGGGATTGCATTAAATCTGTATATAAGTTTTGGAAATATGGTCATTTTGACTCTATTCATTCTGCCTATTCAAGAACATGGGATATCTTTCCATTTTCTGATGTCCTGTTTATTTTTATTTTTAAGAGAATAAAAGCAAGCAAAATAAACCAGAATAAAGTCCATCAAAAAACAAAACAAAACAAAACAAACAAACAAAAAACCAAACTGGTGTAAGTGATGCAGGGCTTCAAAACAATATGAAATTAACAGTGGTTACCATAATTCCTCTTCTGGTCTTCAAAATAGCTTCAGATATCTTCAGACATAGTAAAAATCAAACAAAACAGAACAGAATAGAACCAATAAAAACAAAACACTGAATGCAATAAAAGGCTTCAAAATAAGACCATAGTAAATCCAAAATGGCTACCATAATATAGCTTGCTATCTTTGAAATAGCTGCCCATGCCATTGGATATAATAAAACCAAACAAAACAAAACAGAATAAAACTCAACCCAACAAAACAGTGAAAATGATACAGGGCTTCAAAACAAGATACTAGGAAATTAACAATGGTTACCACCTTCAGAAAGAGATCCCTCATAGATGCTACACTGTGTACCATTATCTTCTGAATAGATGATCAGACCACCAGCCCTAGACCTACAAAGTCAGTGAAACACCAAACACCACAAACATCAAATTGCATTTCACCTCAAAAGCTATCATCATCGCCTGTGTTTCTCACGATCAGCTGGTAACCTATTGTGGAGGTTGACTCTTCTTGTTTCCCAGCCTGTGCACCAGAAGGGGCTAGGGTCTGGCTGTCCCCGTAGCAGTCCACACATGGTGCTGACTGGCAGGGAGGCTTGCTTCTTGGTGACTTCTTGTTTTCTTCCCCTGCAGTCAGTGAATGGCACTGACTTACGGGAAAAGGCTGGGGTCTGGCTGTCCCCCTTGATGGCCTGTGCCTGGTGCTGATTTGCAGGAGAGCTTGCTTCTTGGTGACTTCTCTGATGTCCTCTTTGATCTCCTTTTTTATAGTACAATACTTTTCATTGTAGAGGTCTTTTACTTCCTTGATTTGGTTAATTCCTAGGTAATTAATTTTTCTTGATTCTATTGTGGAAGGTATTCCCCCAACTTCCTTTTCAGTGGGTTTATTATTGGTGTACAAAATGCTATTATTTTTTGTGTATTTACTTTGTATCTTGCTATGCTTCTGAATTGGTTATCCTAGAGGTCCTTTGGTGGAAATTTTTGGTTCTTCTAAGCAGAGGGTCATGTCATCTTCAAATAATGATAATTTAACTGCTTTCCCCCCTATATTCATCTTTTTAATTCCTTGTTCTTGCCTGATTTCTCTAGCTAATGTTTCTGGTATTATATTGAACAAGTGGGATGATAGTAGATGTCCTTGGCTTGTTCTTTGTTTTAGAAGGAAAGCTTTTAGCTTCTCTCCATTTAATATGATTTTGGCTCCTGGTCATAAATGGCTTCTTGAGATAAGGTCCTTTGATAGCTATTTTCTTCAGGGCTTTTATCATGAATGAACATCAGATTTTGCCAAAAGCCTTTCCTGTGTCAATTGAGATTATCATGTGATTTTTGTCCTTGTTTCTGTTTATGTGATATATTACATTTATCGATTTGTTTATTTAGAACTGTACCAGCATCTTTGGAGTGTATGATCTTTGGACGATTTGTTGCAGTCTGTTTGCCAGTATCTTCTTGAGGATTTTCGCATCAGTGTTCATTAAAGAGATTGGCCTATATTTCTCCTTTTTTGATTGGGTCTTTTTCTGATTTAGGAATCAGGGTAATGCTGGTTTCCAGGAATGACTTTGGGAGTATCCGTCCCTTTTTGTTTCATTAAAGAATTTGAGGAGTATTGGTGTTAGATCTTCCCTAAAGTTCTTGTAGAATTTGGGAGTGAATCCATTGGGACTGGGGCTTTTCTTAGTTGGTAATATTATTATTTTATTACATCTTTGTTCTCATTGTCTGATATTGTATTTTTCAGGTATTTTATGCCTTCTTAGTTCAGTTTTGGTGGTTTATATGTATCTAGGAATTAATCCACTTCTGGATTTTCCATTTTACTTGAGTACAGACTCTAAGAAGTTACTAATAATTTTCTGGATTTCAGCCAAGTCCATTGTGATTTTGCCTTTTTCATGTCTACTTGTTTGTTGGTTTTTGTCATTTTGAGACAAGGTTTCACTATGCAGGTTAAGGCTAGACTTGAATTCATTTTGTAGCCCAGGCTCATCTCAAACTCACAGAAATCCTCCTGCCTCAGCCTCCTGAGCACTAGAATCATAGGCATACACCAGCATGCATGGCTGTAACTTTTTCATTTCTAATAGCAGTGATTTGGGTCTCTTTTTTCCTTTTTGGGGGTAAGATTGGCCAAATATTTGCCTATTTTTTTATTCTTTAAAGAATCAGATCCTTGGTTCATTGATTCTTTGTACTGTATTTTTAGTCTCAATCCATTAATTTCTGCTTTAATCTTTATAAATTCATTTCTTATATGAGCTTTGGGTTTGGATTGTCCTTGTTTTTCTAGTTTATTTTATTTATTTGGGATCACTCTTTTTCTGATGTGGGCATTTGCAGCTATGAACTTCCCTCTTAGGGTTGCTTTCATTGTGTCCTAAGTTCAGATATGTTGTACTAGTATTGTCATTTGATTCTAAGAACTAATTTCTCCTTTGATCTCTGCCATGACATTGGTTATTCAAAAGGATATAGTTTTAGTTCCATGTGTTTGCATAATTTCTCTGATTTCTTGGGCTATTGATTTCTACTTCTGTGGCATGATGATCTGATAATACGCATGAGGTGATTTTAGTGTTTTGTGTTTACTTAAGCATGATTTATGGGGTAGCATGAGATCTGTTTTGGAGAACATCTCATGTGCATCTCAGTGTTCTATTTTTGTTGAGTGGAACACTCTGTAGATATTTACTAATTCCATTAGTTTCAAGATTTGGTTAAATTCTGATATTTCTTTGTTGACTTTTTGTCTAGTAGATTTATCTATTTGTGACCATGGGGTGGTGAGGTCTCTCAGAATTGTGTTGGTTTTTATCAAAAAAATTTTTTATGTCCAGTAGTATTTGTTTTGTGCAGTTGGGCATGCCAGTGTTTGGTGCATATATGTGTACAATTGCCATCACTCCTGTTGCATTGTTCCTTTAACCAATATGTCGTGACTTTTTTGCCTATTCTGATTAGTTTTGGCTTGAAATTCACTTTGAAATTAGGATAGTGACTCCTAATTTTTTCTGGGTTCCTGGTGAATGGACTATTGTTTTCCATCCTTTGATATTTAATCTGTTTATTTCTTTCTAAATTAGGTGTATTTCTTATATGCTACTTACAACTGGATTTTGTTTCTTGATCCATTCTGTGATCCAATCTGTGTCAGTTGATTGGGGAATTGAGATCATTCACATTGTGAGTTATTAATGAAAGATACTGACTTGTTCCTGTCATTGCATTATTTTCCTGTTGCTGATTGCTCCACTCCCACCCCTTTTCTGCTTAGCTGTTCACCCTGCTTGATGTATTCATTTTATTATATTTTTGACTTCATTTTCTCTTTCTAGGATATCCTTGATAATTTTTTTTGTAGTGCTGGTTTGCTGTTTATGGATTTCTTAAGGTGCCATTTGTCATGGAAATATCTTATTTCTCCACCAATTTTAAAAGAAAGTTTTGCAGGATATATAATTCTGGATTGGACATGGTCACTTTTTAGGGCTTGAAACAGTTTACACCAAGCTCTCCTGGCTTTTAAGTTTTGTGTTATGAAGTCTACAGTAATTGTAGTAGGTTTATCTTTATAATTGATTTATTGTTGTCTCTAATAGCTTTTAAGATTCCATCCCTATTTTCGACTTCTGGTATTTGAGTATGATGTGACATGGAGGTTCTCTTTTGATCATGGCAACTTGGCCCATTGAGCGCCTTATTGATCTGTTTTTTAATCTCCTCTGTTATTCTTTTGAATAATTTTACCATGTGGCTTTTACTTTCCTTGCTCTCAACTCTGCATCGATCAGCTTTGGGGGAGTTGGGAGTTCTGGGAGACATTTCGTGGCTTTCTTTACTTTTCTTTTCTTTTATTTTTTTGTTTTGTTTTGCTTTGCTTTGCTTTTTGCTGAGGTATGTGGTTGTTTATGTCGGAAAGACTTTTTGCTAGTCTTTAGTTAGACTGCTTTTCAGTGATACATTCCGGGTGTGGCTAACTATAGTCCTTTGGCTCTGTCCCAAGGTCTGATCACCTCTGCTAATGTGGGAAGGGAGGATGCAGTATAATTGGCCCAGCACCCAGTTTTCTGGAAATGTATCACAGTATTGTTACAAAGGTAATCCTGGTATTGGCATACCAAGAAAACCTATTAATAAAAAGAAGTATGTAGCCCTGGCAGTGTCAGGTAAACCAGCTACAGTAATATCATCCAAAAAAAACTGGATATCAGCATACCGTAAGAACCAATAAAACACTATCATTAACCTTAGGGGGAAAAAAAAACTAGAATCATAGTATAAACTCTAAGACAAACCAAATATTAACATACAGCAAATATTTGTGAGTATACCTCCACTAATGATAGAAAAGAATTTAATAGTAGTATTATAGAGTATACTACCTAAAGATTATTAAAGCTTAATGGTTATACTATTAAAAGTATAGGTGGTTGGGAATGGGAAAGTACAAAAAAAAATTTGAAATGTTACACAATGAGAGAAAATAAGGAGAGCAAAATGAGACAAATGATTCCATTATGGAGAAGAAGGATATTTATAAAATTAGATAAAGGTTACAGGAAAAAATCAATGAGAAATAAAAGATTAAAGAAAATGGAAAAATAGAATAGATAATAAAATGTAGAAAACAGAAAAATAAAATATAAAGGAAAAGAAGGGAAAATGAAGTAAGAAGAGGAAGTAAAAAAGAAAGAATAAATTTAGTCCAAAAACAGGAAAAAATAAACTTTTGAGTGAATTTCTTCTAGGATCTGCAGTTTTGGAGTCTAGGACGTCTTGGTTTTCTTCACCTACCTTTACCACCTCTGGGTTTATGAGGTGCACCTCTAATCCAGAGGCTCCTCAGTTTATCAGAGGCTGTGGGCAGATAGGAAGAGGTAATCAGACTTCCGATCTGTGCTGGATGTAGGCAGCAGGGCAAGGGTTCAAATTCCTAATGCTGCGTTGTGCTTCAGATCCAGCTATTTCTGAGCACAATTCAAGCCAGGCCTGAATTCTCATCATGGGGAGTTGGGTCTGTGTCCTTCCTGAGCTGAGTTTAAACTTCTTGGGTATCTCTTTCTAGCCTGTTCTCTGTCTGTAGATGTCCTCTGTGGTTGTATCTCACCCAGTCACTGTAGGAGGTTAACACTGGAAGCCCTGAAGTTGTTTTTAGTTGTTCTGAGTCCTAAATTTAAATAATTAACCTCTTCCCTAAGTGGCACTTGATCAAGAACTCTCTGATTATATGGCAGGCACACATACTTGAATCCCTCTCCAGCTATTGACTGCTATGTGGAAAGAGACCCTTTAGAGCCAAACCCCACACTATTTTTTCACTTCACAAAGGTCGCAGGCTCTGCTGCCATTTATCCCTAGATCTCTCAAACCTGGATGTTTACCTTGCTTCGGGAAGCCAAGTTCGTCTCCCTATGAGGTATGAGAGCCAGGGAGAGAGTCCAAATTGTTTCCATTTTTTCTCTACATTGTTGACCATCTTTCCAACTTCTCTGTAGCTTCTAATTTTTTCTGTCAGTTCTTTCCTGGTTCCCAGTGGTTCGCATCTCGTTTTTTCTGCACCAACTTTTTATCTTCCAGTGTTTCAATTGTAGGTCTTGGAGAGGCTGAATTCTGCTACTGATCACCACTTCCCCATTTTCTTTTTCCACTTCATTTCTTTTTCTGCCTGAACAATATTCCAGTGTATGGATAGAGCATGTTTTATTTATGCATTTGCCTGTCGATGAACATTTGGGTTGTTTTCACATTTTTGTTATTATAAATATAGTGCTGCTGAGGACATTCATGTAAAAGTTTTATTGTGAACAAATGTTTTCAGTTCTCTTAGATATATACCTACTCATGGAATTGCTGAATCATATAATAAATTTGTATCCTTTTGAGGAATGGCCAAACTGTTTCCCAAAGCAACTGCACCATTTACATTCCCACTTGTGTGTGAGGGCTCCAATTTCTCCATATCTTCATTATTATCTCCTTTTCATTGTGTCATACTCCCTGAGGAGATAATAACACTGTGGGTTTGCAGGCTACTTTGCTGGGAGGTATTGCTTCACTTTGCCCAAGGGTACATAAGTGAAGGCACCTTAATCCATTTTTCATGGGAGAACAGACACTCAGTTATCCCATTGTGCTTCCATGCAAGGATGGATTAGCTTGTGACTTCTGTGACTCCTTCTCTGCTATTCCACTTAAAGAGATCTAATTTAGGAGGAAAATAAAAGATGGATGTTAGGAAACAGGGAGACAGACTTTGTACAGATGGGAAGAGGCTCTGGCAATTGGGAAGATCAGGAGTAGGGAAAGGAGAAGCAAAAAGCATCAAGATATGCTAGGTATAAATAGCAATTCCCCATGATGAATGTACTTATCATGTTATCACAAACTCATACTAATAAAAAGGGAAGAATCAGCAATTTTTTAAATGGGTACTGGGGATCGAACTCACGACAGTGTGCTTGCAAGACAGGCATTTATTCCACTGAGCTAAATTCTCAGCCCCAGAATAAGCAATTTTTAAAGAATTGAAGGGAATTGTTCGGCTTGTTGCCCCTCAGGTGTGGGAAATGGGCCCATTTTGTGAGGTATCTTATCCCAGTTGTTGGCGATTCTCCTTAGAATGTAAAGCTGCTTGTTACTTCTCTATCCTCACCTTTAGGCCCAAAGTTCCATTCAAAATTCTCCAATTTATAAAAGAACAAATAAATCCTGTAAAACTTAACAGAATGACTTTGACCACAAATGAATTGAGGTTTGGTAAAAACAAAACTCTTTTTTGGGGGTAAGTTTTTTTAATTTATCCTTTGCTTCCCCAAAATGTGGGTAGAATTAACTTGACAATTTGGTTCTAATAGTGTTGTCAGTGGGCAGTAGAGACAATGTGGAAAGGTCAAAACACATTTAGCTAAGAGCAATTGAAGCTTGAAGCCAGAGATAAGTGAGATGATCATAAGAGCCACAAAGTGCTATAAATTGATTTACATCTTTTGACACAAAAATGACAATATGAGAGACTTTAGACAAATGCAGATGAAATTGCTGAGCCACTGTGGGGAAAAGGAGAGCTCAAAGACTGAAAAGGTAAAATGTCCTAATTTCCAGAAATTCTAACTTCACACTGTAAATTGAATCCACCCAAAACTCTAGAAGGAATTATTAAATTGAGTAGTTCATGAATACTTATGGAAGAAAGGTTTGACTGTTGAGAATGGAGTCATTATATCATGTTGGGGGAGTCCCATTTCCATGAATAGAGTTAGTGTCCTGACGGATTAGGGGACATTCTGGCATCAAAACAGCACAACTTGATTGTAGTCAGGTTTGCCACAATATTTTCACAAAAATCAACTTCCTGTTAAGATGGAGACATGTGGATTGTGGGAGGTCGAGGTCCTGAGGTCTGGCTGGCTGCCCTGGCAGAAGAGAGAGTCTGAGAATACTCAGACTCCCCGTTCCTCAGCACACTGAGCAGAGCATCCCTGCCAGGGCCGCCCTGCTCAAAGCCCGCCTCACAGTGCATCCCCACCTTCCCTAAGCCTGCTTCTGCCCTTCCTGAAGCTGAATTCTGCACTTCCTCTGAGCTCACTTCCACCCTTCCTCTTCAGCCTATATATACTCCTGTACTTCCTTAATAAAATCAGATCTGTGCCATCAGCCTGATCTCTGGAGTCGTCTCTCTCTGTCCCTTGCCAGGCCCCCTCAGCCCCAAAAAGGCTGCAGTGGATTGGATGAAAAATGGTGAGGGATGGTACAAATGGAACTGGTTGAACAGTCCTACACAGAGAGTGCTAACTTAATGCTACACTAGAAGATCTCTAGTAATATTGGTGATAATGATACTAACGGCAGTTTTTCTTCTTATTGAGTTCTTATGTGCCGGACACTCCTAGAAATACTTTGCATACATCAATCTATTTAACCCTCAAAATTCCTCCATGAGGTAGGAACTGTTATTATAGGCGGTCTACAGATGTGTAATGTGAGGAATTAAGTTATTTGCATAAGGCCACACGGTGAATGGTGGAACTGGGATCTGAACTCAGCACTTGTCCTCTCTACAAGCATGTTTGATCTACATATTGGATAAGAGACTTGATATCTCACTATCTCACTATAAAAACCCTAGTTCCAAGAAATACTATTTTATTTCTCCCTTAGTAGGTCACCTCTTCTGAGTTTGAAATTAGAAGAGACTGGGGCGTGAATGGGCAGATGGAGGATGCAGCCACTACAGACTCGGCCACTGTGAGGTGGTGGGAAAACCCAACCTATGAAGTCAGAGCAAGAAGAACTGTGTAAACTAATTCAGTGTCTTTCCTCTCTCAGAAGCCTCCTTTTGCTAAAACTTACCTCTAATTATGGAATGGAATGTTATGAATTTTACATAAGAGCTGTGAGATATTTGCTGGCAAGTGGACATATTTTGGGGTCTTTCTTTGAACTCCTGAATGGTCTTCAGACAAATCCCATTGTACTGGTGCCTGTGTGGGAAATATTTTTACTGTCTTTTTTTTTAGTTAGAACTTCTCAGACTTCAGCATGAATTGGAACCCCTGAAAATCTTGTTAAAGATTCTGAGCCAATAGGTTTGAGAAGGGTCCCAAGGATCTGTATTTTTAACAAACTCCCAGGGGATGCTCATACTTGTGGTACATGGACACATTTTAAGTGATGAGATTTCATATCACCCTCAGAGCTGCTGAATATAGCAGTAACTAAAAATGCTTAGCATCCTGATATGTCTTTTAAAAAAGAATTTTAGTTATTAGTTACTAGACTATTGAAAGCACTGTAAAATATAAGGAGTGCCTGGTTGGGTTTGGAGGAAATGATACTTTAATTGCAATGTAAACCAAGATTTGATTGACTTTCTGACTTTTGTTGTTTAAGGGTTCAGAATGACTGGAAATGTTTGAAGAATCAAAATATCACTATTACATATATGGTCAACATAGGGCTTAATTCTCAGATAAAGGTGGAACGATAAGCATCGAAGAAATCCACCATGACTAAGTGGTGAGGAAAACCTACACAGTTGTTGTCATCAACTATTCTTAGTTATATATTTACTGTAAATGCCATAGTTCCTTTTCTCCCAATTCTATTGACATCAGCTTCAGCTTGGGAAAGTCTAAAGAAAAGAATCTTTTATCAAGGCAGTTCTTTCATTTTGCTACTCTGGAAAAAGATCCTTTGTCATACTTTCTTTTTAGCTAAACATCTCTATAATACAAAGCCCAAGATTGAGCTTTCACATTTATTCAGAAAAACTGCAAATATTCTCATTTTCTACATTTTGTACGACACTCTTGTGTTTTCTACAATGAGCCAGTCCGCTTATTTGCCAAGAGCAAAGGAAACCAAACGGCCACTATGATCATTCTAAAGTCAATGGAAATGCACAAGAAAGGCAGAAAAGTGTACAGACAACATGAAACACAAGTACATTTTCCACTTCTGGATTGTTATTTATGTAAACTCATTTTGTTTCCTTTATTATTACTGTTATTCTGTTATGCTGGAGGTCACATCCAGGGCCCTGTGCATGCTAGGCAAGTGCTCTACTACTGAGCTACATCCCTAGCCCCAAGCTCTACATTTTAGGGTGATGGCAGGAAGAGAATTCAGAGTGTATAGACAAAAATTAAGTTTGAAATTTTCTCTTGTTGAGTTTTGCTTCTTAAAATTTATGAGTAGTACGCCAAGATGATTATTGATGTACGTCTAGGTTCTCATCGATCTACTTGACTTATGTTTCCTATCAGTGAGTTCCCATTTGAATAGTAATTATAACTGAAGTAAGTTAGCGACATACAAAAACAGGAAAATGCTGGACCTAGACGGAATAGTACACGCTTGACAAACTCTGTTATCTGCTATCCTTTTACCTTACAAGACAAATTTCTGCTCTGGTATAGAGATTTCCATAAAAGGTCAATTCTGATACTGAAAGGGAACATGAAATGAAAATAACATGTGCAGAGATAATACAGAAATTACATCAAATAATGAAGTTTATTTTCTCTGACATAAACCAACCATTACCAAGAAAATTGAAATGCAAAAGTATTGTGTGTTGAGTCATATTTAGAGAAGTAATGTTAGCTATAAAGTAGCTGTTATATAGAATATTACATTGTTAAAAATTGATTTATATTTAAAGATTTAACATTACCCATAGAAAAAACTTATTTTTGTGTTATTAAATGTAGCAAACACTTTTGCTTCATTCAAGGCAATGCATCACTTAGCTTTTATTCATACTATTGGTAAAACTCACTAAATTCTTAACTATACCTCATTTAGATTCAGCTGCATTATGTTTTATGTTAAAAGAAAAAGAGGAACACAAGTGAACTAAAATTTTTATTTGTAATGATTAAAAACTTCAAATGTTGCTAAGGTAAAACCATGTAAAATTATTTGTGTATGTTCACTTTCAGCAAGTTGTTAGGAAATATAGTATAGGATTAATAATTTAGAATGTATACCAAAATTCAAGGCATAATAATGATTTCAGTAACAACTAATAGGCATCAGTATTATGTGTTGTCTTAGGAATTTTGGTATTTTTCAAGATGGGAATTGTATAATTCATTCTTGAGTTTGTCATCATCTTCATTCAAAAAGTAGACTGCGGCTGTACACTATCCCTAGCTTTTTCCCTGGAACAGAGCACTCCAAGACCCTCCTGCCTCAGCTCTGCCAATCAGCTGTTCTTCTTTCATATATGCATATCTGATGCTTTCCAGGTTCAAAGGCTTGTTTGAACCTCACATTAAATGTAGTAGTTACCAGTACATGCTTTGATAGTGGACTAGTCTGTGTTAAACATCAGCCTGCTATTTCCTAAGTATAATCTTTACATGTAGGATAGTGGTACTTCAGTGTTAGAGTGGTAGTGTGAACCAAATAAGGAAAGATATCTCAAGTGCTTGTGGGTGTGCAATAGGTCTACATTTGGCCATACTATTTCCTCTGTTTTTCTTTTCTTCATTTTTTCTCACTTATCACAGTCAAGTCTCCCCATCTGGTACTGGCCACAACACCGCCTCTTGGTCTCACACTAGTTTGCATCAGTGAGTGCAGTATAATCAGTGCCTTGAAATGGTTACTACAAAATTCTATAATTAGGCATGTGGTAAGACTGGTAGTTGTGAGTTCTGGAAACTGGGTAGTGATTTCCACCAAGGAAGACACCATGCATTATTCGTCCTCAACAAAGTCGTATACCTGGAACATGGCAGATGCTGAGTAAATGTGGATGGAATAAATCCATTGCTGCCTCAGGTGTCCCAGGCTGAAATGGAAAAGGGCATTCAATTGTGGAAATAAGGACTTCTAGGGCAGTTTACTTCAGGACTCAAAATATTTTCACTTGTGGATTGTCTTTAGAGTTTACATTGTGCTTTCACATCCACTATTTGATTTAAGATAGGATTTTATTCCAGTTTACCTTCCTCAGTCCTCAGAGTAATTTTTCTTAATATAAATCTATTCTTGGCATGCTTCTGCTTAGAATTTTTTAGGGCTGGCTCAAGGATAAAATTTAATCTTTTCATACAATGTGTCTAGCCCTACAAGATATCATCTCTGCCATCCTGTTCTCTGTCACCATTGGCCCTATCTTTTCCTTAGATGTACAGAACCGTTTAGGCATACAGACTCTCGAGTAGTCCCACATTCACAAATATGTTTCTGATTTCTGTTCATGTGGTTTCCTCTACCTAAAAAAACACCCTCATCTATCTTCTTTATCATTCCATGCTTAAGCAGTAGGTCAAGGATTGCTCTGTCATGAAAATATTTTCTGGCTCTCTTAGATAGGATTCCCTTAGAAGCAAGAGCTCTATAAGGTAAATTGTTAATAGTGGCTTATGATGCATCACTGTCCATGTCCTTTTAATATAACTTTGCCAGTTGTCCTGCCAAGATGTGGAAACTATTTCCACATTCTTTGAATTTAGGATGACCTTGGGACTGTTCTGACCAATAGAATGCAATGGAAATAACATTCCAATCCTTCCAAATCTAGGCATTGAGGCTTCTTCAGCTTTTGCTCTTACAAATATTATGCAAAGAAGCCCAGGCTGTGTGGCTAGAGAAAGGGGGTCATGCAGACAAAGATCATAAGGAAGAGAACAAAGGTGATATAGTCCAGTAGTCCCCAATACTTGGACAATGGACCAGTACTGGTCCATGGTCTGTTAGAAACAAGGCCACATAGCAGAAGGTGAGCAGTGAGTGTGCCACCTGCCATTGCTCATTTTAACAACTGAACTCTGCCTCCTATCAGGTTAGCAATGGCATTAGATTCTCATATGAGTGTGAACCCTACTGTGAAATGCATATGTGAGATCTAGGTTGCATGCTCCTTAAGAGCATCTAATGTCTGACAATATGTGGTGGAGCTGAGACAGTGATGATAGTGGAGAAAAGCAGCTGCAAATACAGATTAACATTAGCAGACAGCTTTGATTGCAAAGAGACCATAGTAAATCAACTGCTTGAAGACATCTCTGTCAGTGAGTAGGAAGTGACAATTAAGCTACATCTGATGGCAGGATTTATAGTGGAAAATGAGTTGATTTACTTTGATTGTACAGCTTTACCTGGTAGTAGGATTCAAGTCAGAATCTGATAATTATTTTAGTCTTAACGTGGCCTGACCATTATTTTATTTACCACTTCCATCCACACATCTTTTCTGCACTGTGCACTTGTCTCAGTCACAGTTTTTGTAAGTCCACAGCTAATCCTGGCCAAAATTAGTTAAAAACAAACATTACTGGGGAGCTTCTCTGAAAAGACACAGAGATCCAATTATGAGACAGCAAAAGGCTCTAAGACTGCCAACACAAAGAAAGCTGTATTTAAAAGAAAATACCAAAGAATTCTACTTAAATTATAGTTCATTGCAAAGGTGATTCATATTCTCCAAGTTTGCTTTATATATGTGGTGACCAACTATCCAACAAAGCCATGAAACTTTCAAAACTGCTTCAGCACATGGAAACAAGCACTTTGCATTAAAACTTTCCTTTTAAGTTTTTCAAAATAAAAAAAAATGCGAACATGAAGAATGGAAGCGACTACTGAAGGCTACCACTTCATCAAATGTATTTGCACTGAGAGCATCATTCTTAGTGGCTAACTGCATTGCTAAAGCTAAGAAGCTTTCTACTAGTGGTAAATAGTTGACCCTGCCTGCTACTAAGGACACTTGTTGAGAACTTTTAGGAGAGGCAGAGGATCAAAAGGTGGCACTTGTTCCTCCTCTTGCTGGCACCATAACTAGATGAATTGATGAGATAACAGGGAATAATGAGGCACAATTGTCAGGATTAATGAGTCACTCTGATATTCAATTTAAGCCAATAAGTTTACCAATTTTAACAAGGCAGCAAGGTTCATTTTTGTGCAATGTATGTTTCAGGAGGATATGCATAAAGATGTATGCATTTTTGTTGATAATCAACAACACAGCTGCAGAACTACTAAAGCTTTTGAATTATTATATATCAGGAAAACAGCATTGGTCATTTTTGTTGGTATATGCACAGATGGAGTGGCTGCCATGACTGGGTAGATTTCTGGTTGTATTCTTTGGGTCAAAGAACTGAACTTAATAATGCTTTGCATGGTGTGATTAAAATTATCAACTACATTAGAGGACATGCCCGTAAATCATATCTGTTAATGCTGCTCTCTGTGGAGATGGATACAGAGGACACATGCCTTCTCTAATACACAGAAGTAAGATGGTTTTCTAAAAGTATACCACTGGGCACAGGTGCTGAGTTATAAGAGCTGATCCAGAGATTTCTTTTAGAAAAACAGTCACCACTCAGTAAATTTCAGTGACACAGAATGGGTCACAAAACTTGTTTACATATGTGATATATTCAGTTTTATCAATGAACTCAATCTCTTATTTCAGGGGAGAATGACAATTGCGTTCATATCAGCAGATAATCTTGCTGCCTTCAAAGCCAAATTGGAATTGTAAGGATGATGAGCAAACATTGGAATTTTTGATAAGTTTCAAACATTAGCGAAGATTTTTAAAGAGACTGAGCCAAGGCCTCTTTCTTCCAGCTGGTGCATAATCATCTATCTCAGTTCTCAAAAGAGTTTGACGATAACTTTCCAGCCATAAAAGACCTCTAAACTGGGAAGGAATGGCTCTATAACCCATTTGTGAATAATGCAGATGAGCTTTGTCCATGGTAGAAGACGATCAACTTCTTGAGTTTGCAAATGACAGTGGCCTTAAAAGTATGTTTGAGACAACTTCAAATCTCCATATGTTCTGGATTAAAGTCATGGCAGAATATCTTGAAATTGCCACAAAGGCATTGAAAAGACTGCACCTATCTTTGTGAAGTAGGGTTTTCTGCAGTGACAACTGCATTTATATATATATATATATATATATATATATATATATATATATATATATATATATGAAATTATGGAGTAGACCAGATGTAAGTAACACACTTCAGGTGTCTCTGTCTTCCATCAGCCCCCAGATGGGGTTATTTACAGGAAGATAAGCTCAGGGCTCCTCCCACTGTTTCTACATTACGGTGATTTGTATAGTTATTTATTATAATTATGTATTATAATGTAAGAATAATAGAAATAAAGTGTACAATAAACCTAATGTGCTTGAATCATCCCCAATCCTCCCACTCCCCCAAAGTGGCCTATGGAAAAAATTACTACAAAACTGACCTTCAGTGTCAAAAAGGTTGAGGACCATTTCTCTAGTCTGCATCCAATGACAAGGCCTCATACATTCCAGTGAAACCATCTTGGGCACTTTAGACCTAAGGTGAATATCTCAACTGGCACCACTAGCAGTGACTAGTCATCTGTTAGGAATTAAATGTTTTTATGCCCCTAAAATTTATATGTTGAAATTCTAACCTCAAATGTGATGGTATTTAGAGGTGGAACCTTTGGGAGATTTGAGGCCATGAGAGAGGAGCCCTCACGAATGAGATTAGTGCCCTTATAAGAAGATACCACACTGCTACCAAGATCTCTTTCTGCCCTAGGAAGACATAGTAAACTATAAAGAAGGTTCTCAACAAAAACATGATCTTGCTGGTAATCTGATTCAGAATTTCAACTTCTAGAACTGCAAGAAATAAGTGTTTGTTGTTTAAGCTAAGCCGTCTATGGTAATCTGTCATAGCAGTCTGAACTGACTAGAATACCATCTTTGCTGAACCCTATTCAAATTCCTGACCCCTAGAATCATGAGCAATGAGAAATTTGTGTCAAAAATCATTTGGTGGCAAAACCTAATCTGGACTGTTGTGGCACTCATTTTAGGTTGCTGTAGTGTGAATTTTCGTGTGTGTGACAGAAACATATTTGATTATTGGTGCTGCTCAGACCTTATTGGAGGTGTGTGAAGACAGCATATATACTGTATTACCTTTCTGAAACTGAAGTAATTTGGAATTCTGAAACAGACCTTGTTTCATTGTCATTTTTATTTTACAAAAGCAGAAAAGTATTCAAGATAATAGAAGGAGATCTATTTTGAGAACTCAGGCATATCTGACTCCTGAGACAATGCTCATTTTACTCAACCATCCTGGAAATGGTAGAAAACACATGAATTTATTAGGTTTTATTTCCTTTGGCCACAGGTTTGATATAAAAGGCCTAATTTTGAATAATTTGGAATGATTCTCCAATACAAAAGCCAGAAGAAGCACAGGCTGGAACCCTACCTCAATCCCTGCTGGTGGAAGTACCTAACCTTTATGTTAGTCCTCTGAGATTACCTTCTGAGTCACAGGACCAGGAATCAGACAATCCAACTGTCTCTTGGGGAATCTGAATTGAGACCCAGAGACTCCAGCTCATCAGCGTTGGACACTGAAGCTGGGAGCTCCTATAAGATGTACTTGGATTACGCATTCTTATCACATGTTCTCTAAGGCAGAGACAGCCAGAACTAGAAAGGGATTGGCAGCAACATTTACATAGAAGAAAGTAGTGCAAGAGTCCGTGTGACCTCCAACAGCAAGAGAGATAGTCTTCAGGCTTCTCAATTTCTTATTCTAGGCCTCCTTGAAGCCTGGCTGTGCTTTTTGCCATTGAGTTCTAAGAGATACTCTCATATATCCATTTTCTTGAACTAATTTGAGTGTATTTCTGTTTTGTACAATAGTGTTTTCCTATCAAGGTAAATTCTAGATTTGTATGCTGCATTTCTTGCCTGTTACAGGCTAATTCCTTTACTCTACTTTGGTATGGGGCTCCTAATGGATTTGGTGTAAAAATCATTTGAACTGTAGCATGACTCACAGAGGAGGTAGTATGTGTAGTTGGAGCTCCGTGTGCTTCCCTCTAAATTGGAGTTAGATTAGGGAGTAAAGAAAAATTTGTCATCCTAAAATGATGCCTGGACTATGATTGGTGGACCAGCATGTGAATAAACAATAAGAGGGTTGTTTTAAAAGTATTCATAAAATCCAGTATCATTTGCTGGCATTGTTATAATGAAAATGATCACACTCCCATATAAATAATGTAACAAGATAGAAGATGCTCCTCTGGGATATTGTTGTTTCTATAAAACTGATAGCCTAAGTTATTGAATTTTTCAAAATTAAGTTAAATTTCCAAACCATGAAATGATCTAGAAGTGTACTAAATATATATTTGGTTATTTTTTTCTGAAAAGATCCTGGGTTCTGGCCCAAAGGTAGTCATTTCATAATTTTTGTGAAGGTCAAATAAGAAAATAACTTTAAAAGATTGTCCATAATGTTTGTTTACACATTCAGATGACAATTATTGGACTATGATATTAGTGATAAAAGTGGGAGGAACTATTGGTTAAGAGTACAGGGAAAAGAGAAAGAAGGAAGAAAAAAAGAGTACATGGAAAAGGAATACACTTAGAGCATTTGTATATAGACTATGAGGAAGGTTCAGGAATGGTTAGGTTTAGCATCAGTCTAGAAGTTCGTGGTCAAAGTAGAAGCAGTTGTTTGAGACTAAGGGAATGTTTTTGAGTAGAACTGCTTCTTCATATAAAATGTTGGGAATCCCAACCTGGAAATCAAACTGGCAGGAAACTACAACACATGCACAGTGTCTTAATTTGGGTTTTCTCAGAAGCACGCCCAGAGATAAGCATTTAAGTACCAACACTTTGTGTGGAAAATATTGATTGGGAAGTAGAAAGTTATACAGATAAGGAAAGGAAGCCAACATTAGTCAGGTGTATAGCAACATATTGCTTTGAGAAACGGGAGCTCAATCCATTTGGGGAGCAGTGGGAAGCAGTGTAGAATATGCTTCATAGTCTATAAAAAAGGAAGGGAGTTGCGGAATGTTTTTACCAAATTTTATCAGCCATTTGTTGAGTATTGTCTTTGGGTGTGGGGGGAGGGGATGTTAGCGTCTTACATTGAGCCTGAGTGGCTTCAGCAGTTGGAGATAGCCCCAGACAGACAGCCATAGGTGCTTATAGCTGAGAATCATTGGGTCAGCATGTATAGGAACAGTAAATTCCAAGGGGACAGAGGCAAGGCTCTGATTGCATTCCCTGCACACTTATATATAATGATCAGAGATGATACAGGTAGAACCAAGAGAACATCAATTTCAAAGTTGGAAGGACCAAGACAATTCAGTCAAATGATCAGGAACTTACAAGGGTTTTCTTTATAGAAGATCATGGCCAAACATGAAGGGGAATAATTGTCATAACCATGGATTAGGTGCCAGGAGTTTTGAGTAAGTCTCTTCTCTGGCACCTATTTTTGTGGACCTGACAAAATTACTGGACCTCTTGATATCTCACAAGTAAAATGGAAATAATATTTTCCTTACTTTCTTACAGATTATAGAGAGGACCAAATGAATTGAATTATTGGAAGTCCTGGGAACCTGGGTAACACTATAGAATTTCCAAAAGGATAAGATGATGAATCAAAATTGGAAAAAATTTAATTCTAAAAAGTGTGTGTGTGTATGTGTGTGTGTACACGCACATACACACACACACACACACGTGTCCAGCTAAAGGGCTTCAGATGAGTTCTACAAAGGCAAATACTGAGGTCAGGTCACTAACCAAGCTGGAGCCTTGAGTTGTAAACACTTGACCTGAGTACGGAGTATGGGGACAGGATCCAGAAACTGCCTCCAGCAGTAAGGTACTGATTTGTTAGAACTGTCACTGAGACCAGCAAAGTCCATTGGGTACAACACTGATTGATAGGTGCCACAAGCCACTTAGGGGAGATGTGCTGGGGTGAAATGGGAGATGAAGAGTTCAGATTTTTAAAAAATGAGGATTTGAATCTTAAAGGAAGTGAATGTGATCCAAACACAATTTCACTTAAATAAATTCACTTTATCCAGATCAGTCACCCTTATTATGTTCCTTAATTGAGGCATTAAATAGATATGAGCTATTTCATAAAGTATAGGTCAGACTTTTGGTTACCGCGGGACATATGTGGGTAGGGCTAACCAATCCCACTTCTACATAAAATAATTCTTGGAGTGACTCTTGCCGAGTATAATTGTTCCTGGTGCAAGAGTGAACTGTCACAGAGGAAAAATAATAGGGTTGTTTTAGCATCTTGGGGATGACTGCCATTTCCGCCAGGACATCTAATGTCTTTTGCCTCAAGGGAATCTTAATAATAGTATAATTTCCAGTGAACACTGTTTAATGGAAGGCCTTTTGTTAAGGTTTCACAAAATATAAAGGCTTGACTTGCTGGTTCAGCCCATATACTGAGGTTTTCCAAATGTGGTGCAATAGTACTATTAAGAAAACCAGTGAATGCGCTAATAAGGGAGGATGTTGCCTGTGATAACAGAGAGAAGGCAATGTCAGTTTTATTAAAGTCAAGTAAGATAAAATATCATAATGAGTCCATCTGGGAAGCCCCTAATTCTGGGAAGATGAAAGGAATAGCTAGTGTTTTACAAATAGTCTCCCTACATAGAGTTTTCACCACTTTTGCAAATTCTTCCCTTGCCTTATGCAAAAGTCTTTTAGACTTCTCTTTCAATTTGCCTGTTATTTTTTCCACAAGTTACCAGTTTCCTCCATTTCATTTCTCTTTGTTAAATTCTCATTGACAGTTGGCTTATTTTCAAATGTACAAGAAGGTACAGACAAGACTTTGCCAGATGATGATGCAGTAACTCACTGTAATCAAAAGCCAGAACTCTGGGCATCTATGCTGAGCTTATACAAGATAAGAGTTTCCAAACAACACGTTTTAATTTGGCGTAGAAGCAGCCTTTTCTGTTCTTTAGCACTGCCTATACTCCTCCCAGCACAGAGAAATAAGACTATGTTGGTTTATACAGATTTCCTGAATCCCTGTCAACCAATTCTAGTTTATTTTTAAAGTTCTTTTTTTTTTGTGATACTGGGGATCGAACTCACAACCTCATGCTTGCCAGGCAGGCGCTTATGTCACTGAGCTAAATCCCCAGCCCAATTCTAGTTTATTTTAAGCCCTTTCCTCTTCTACTTTCACAGTTGGGTACCAATAGCTATGCCTGGGTATAGCAAACCCCCTTTAAGCCTCTGTTCCTGGACCTTCTATAAATATGTGAAAGGACCCCTATAATATCCTTTTAGATCTGTTAGCTTAGTCATTGCCTGTCATCATCAAAGAAGTTTCCTCAGAGGTTTCTTTTTCTTCATATTAAATAATTTATCCTTTCTCCAAAGATCTTAGTCACTTCTTTTTTATTTCTGCTGCTTCTTTCTAAAGATGCACCACATTCTCTAAGATCCTCTTGTTAATTTATTTGACCAAGATATATAAGCAGTAGTTTAGGGGCAAACAATTACTGTGGATACAATGAGAATATTATGTACCTGCTGACTGTATTCCCTGCTCCCTGGAGGTTTGACATTGTTGGTATTTTCAGTAACTAAAACTCTTTGTCTTTTCATCTGATATCTTCCTTCCTCTCCAGTCTGATCTATTACTACAGTCCTCTTTGCTCTCTATTCTTCAGTTTAGTGAACTGTCTTTAGTATCCTGAATTCACCATATCATCTATTTCACTTCTCTTGTAAATAGTAGAACCCACTTATACTCGTTAGGGTGACATTAACTGCTGTTATAGATAAACTCTAATGTTTCAATGGTTTTAACACATTAGAAACTTATATCTCACCCTATGAGGCTAACCCTTCTGTGCTTGCTATAATAGAACACCTGATACTGTGGAATTTAAAAAGAAAAGACATTTATTTTCTCACAATTCTGGAGATTGGGAAGTCCAAGTTCAATGTGCCAGCATCAGATGAGGACATGAATGCTGCATCCACATGTATCAGTAGGGCCAAAGGAGACTAATGTTGTGTCCTCACAAGACAGCAGATCAGGAAAGAGTGAACCCATTCTTGCAAGCTCCTCTATTCATGAGCGGGGAGCCCTTGTGACCTAAATACTTTCTGATACTTATTGCACTGGGGACTAACTTGCTCACACCTGAACTTTGGAGGACACATTCAGAACACAGAAAATCCCAAAGTTAAAGTTGGTGTCCTTGATTCATAAGTGGCCTTCCAAGTGATCATTCAGGACTCAGGTTTCCTTCCTGTTGAAGTTTTGTGTCTGTATCCAGCATACATAGATGAAAGAAGCTATAAGAGTAGGTCTAGGGAGGATTTTATGGGCTGGATCTGGAGGTGGCACATCACTTCTGCTAAGGTTCATTACCCAAAGTTTGATACAGGGTAATTTCCAACTGCAAGGAAGGCTGGGAAATGTATTCTTGTACTCTGCAAGGAAGAAGTTTGAGAAGTAACTAGCCACATTCTACTCTGTCATAAGGGACAGTTTAGGCCTCTGCCAATTTATAACAGAGCATAGGTGACTCAGAAAATATTCAGAAGGCCAGAGAATCAGGCTTGGAGGCTCTGTGGCTAGAAACAGCACTCAAGTGACACAACTGGGCTGTTCCAATGAAGGTCTGACTAACTTATTGCCTTGTATCTTATTCATGAGCACCTCATTTCATGTCCATGCTGCGTGGCAGGCTATGACCAACACTGTTTGATGCCTTTCTGTCATGCGCTGCCACTGTCACTTGTACAATGACTTTGTTTAACACCTGCTTTCTCACCTCAGTCTCTTCTCAATCAAAGCCTCATGCGAGTGCATCTGATTGTCTGAGCTTTGGACAAATTCTCATGCTCAAGCTGACAGGGAAAACTATCGTGGGTTTCTACCTCTGAGACATGGGAACCTAATGTGGGAATTACTTAAATATGAGAAAGTTGTTCAAAAGATGCTGGACAGGGCAAATGTCCACAACTGCCTTTGTCTGAGTTCTCTTGAAATAAGATTATTATCAAGGACTCGTAGATTATTTAGGAGATGATTCCAAGAAGCAGCAATGCAGGAGTCATTTGAGTGAGATAAGAAAACAGGAAGTGTCCTGATGCGGCTGCCACTACTATAGCCACTATTACCAAAAAGGTTCTTCAACTATCCCGGCTTCATTATTTTGCTAGTTCTCAATTCTAGTCTGGGAAGAGCATAAAGTTGTTAGAGTAATCTCAAGACTGGTAAGAAATGTGTAATAGTAAGCATAATAAGACATTATTCACCTTGGGGCATCTTTTTCACATTGCCAAAACTTCTCACTCTCAAAAGTAAATTGCACAACTTATTCTACATAATACCAGATGATCACTAAAGTCCTTTTTGGCTTCAAGAGCCTATGATTTGCTCATTTTCTCTAGCTAACTACTTTTTCAGTGGGGGATTTTTTCTCCAGGGCAAAGCTATTACAAAATACATGGATGTCTTTTTTTGGTTCATTTATTTCTCAATTTTATGCTACCAATTTTTGTTTTAAACTAGAATGCAAGGGCAGAATACACTTTTTCAGAGCAGCAAACTACATTAATTTAATGCCTTACTATCTGAAGACATTTAGCTGTCTTCAGACAAAGGGGTATATCAAAGATATTTAGTAGTTTTCACTCCCATAATTACACTGGTTTTAGCAAGGTGGATGTGATCTCTCAGGCAGTCTACTACAGTTGGGAATATGAAACTGCCTTTCAAAATTGCCAAAATCACCTCAGTGTGTCTTCAGTATGATAATACTAATCCTAGATTGACATAAATTCTGGTTTTATGGCTGTACATTCTGTAAAAAGTGTACTTAAACCTGCAGAAAATGTTTGTGTTTAGATGATTTTGACTTTATTTTGTCTCTTTTGGTTTGAAATAATCACGTTTAATTTTAACACATTTAGTTAGATATCTTACAAACCTAAATGCTCTGTTACAATAGAAGAACTTGAAACTTAACTAAAATTTCAGTCATTTGTTGAAAGATTGTGTAATTTACTAGGAAAAATTTAGTCTTGTGTACTTTGTCAATTATATCAAATGTAAAAATCTCTAGTCATATTTCTGTTAGGTCTTTAAAGGGAGGATAAAATAGTAGGACTGTGAAATCCCCTGTTTGGTAAAGATTGTAAATGTTCACTTTATCATGTGTTGTATTAAATTATTATTAGATATTTTGTGAAAAAGCATGGTTCTTAGATTAAACAAATATGGGTAATGCCACATTCTGTATCTTTCTTGTGGTGACTCATTGTCTTAGTAAATTTTCTCATTGCCGAGATGAAGTACTCAATGCCCAAAGTTAAGGGGTGAAAGATTTATTTAGCACAAAATTTGTAGAGATTTTGGTCCATAATCAGCTGGCTCCATGGCAAAGTGGTTTTGCAGAGAGAATAGTTCATGTGGGCAGAAGATAGCGAAAGAAACAAGAGGCAAGGGACAAGGCTCTTTCTCATCCTTATATTGTACGCAGGCTACCTGCCCTAGGGCAGGTGTAGTGCTCACATCCTTAATTCCAGCATTGGACCATGAATCAACCACAAACTCTAGAGTGAGCCACTTCTGAAAAGCCTGTCCGCTCATGACTTTATGAGGCTTTGGGGAGACATCTAGACACGAAGCACAGCACTCACACTATATGTCAATATCTTAAAGGCACTGAGAAGTCCTGTACTAAATAAACCTGCTTTCCTTTGTAGGATGCTTCTTCAATTTGATCATGAAACCTCTTTTATTATTTTTTAAACAAAACTGTGCTGGCACAATGAAAAAAGATTTTCATGCAGTATGAGAAACATTCTATCATAGTCTCTTATCCCATTCAAACATTCATGCTAGCCATCTGATCATTGAGGCTTTGATTGGTGGTTACCTTGGAAAATTCAAAGACAGGACTTAAAAAATTGACCTTGGTAGAGGGCAGGCAACACAGTGACTCTTGTTATTCCACTGGGGCCATCAAATATCAAACTCATGGAAAGATATTAAGTTAAAAATGAATAATTTGGTGAGTTAGCCATTATCAATGTAAGTTACTTCAAACTATCTTACAGTCAAACATTATTCTTAGAAAGACTGTCTAGAAAACTTCTTAATCATACAGTCTGCAGTGTTTTTTCTTATTTGGTGTTAACTTTTCTTTGGTGTTGCTACTGCCTTATCCTTAGTTAGGATTGCTACCCATCAATAATGTGATATTTTGTGGTTATGTGCCAAAACAGGAACTTTCCATTTGAATTGGGAAATATTTTCACGGGTTTGTACTCATAGAGCAATGTTCACATTTGAAAACAGGAGTGATGCCAATGTATTGTTTTTGCCTGAAAACAAAACTTTCTCCCTTTAGGCCTGGCCAGTCACTACAATCCTTCCCTTGACCACAGTGATTCAGAGTGATACAAGGTAAACAAATGAAACTCAGTTCTGGAATCCTGTGTTGTGATACATACTCCACAGGTCTCAAGCTTTTCTGCACATCTTACAAAGTAAGGAACTGAGTGCCTGCATTTCTGGACTGTCTTTTCAAGGAGGTTTATGCATTCAACAACCTTGGAAGAATAATCTCTATCTCCCTTCAGAGGACATGCTTACTATCCAGCATAATAAAGGTAGAGACTCTCTCTGGACCAACTTGTAGGTATAATTTTTGCCTATTAAAAAATTTCAGGTTTATTAAGATCAAGGTTCCTTTCCTATAATGCAATACACTCTGTGTACAAGTGTCACTGGACCCTCTTTAGATTGCCCTATGGCAGTGATGGCCAACCTTTTAGAGCTTTCAGTGATAACAAACAGTCTACTACATCATGAATGCCATAGGTTTGCCACATTGCCCTATGGAAAGTGCCTTTTGGGGCACTAGCACAATACTGGTTAACTAATATTCTAGCTACTGCTATTGCTGTAAGAAAATGTCCTTCATTTTTGACTCAGGAGTCTCATGTGCTCTACCAACACTGATGAAACAGTGACAAATATAAAATCTTAGAGCCTTCACAGTTTTTGATACTTTGCCTGTATAATGTTTGTCTTTCTGCTGAAGTTTCTGAGGAGATGAGATGAAAATTTGAACATGCTTGAAACCATTTTGTCATCACAAGGGAAGAACTTTGCCTTGAAATGGAGTCAACACAGAGGAAAGTAAACCACAGACAGAGGGGTAAGACTGAGTGAAGCATTGTCATAACTGCCACTTACTAATCACCTAGTGTATGCCAGGCTGTGTTAGGCACTGTTTGTATTTCTGTTCTCTCTTAATAGTGTTGCATTTTGTTTTTTCCAATTTTTAGTTTTTATTGGTACATATTTACCATAAATAATAACCATGACCCTTTGTTGTTGAATCCTTTTGCAGCCCTAAGAGCTGGTATTTTTACACTCTTTTAACAGAAGAAGCAACTGAGTATCAACAAGGTAGCTCTTATATGTGAGAGTAAAGAAAAATACAAATATTCTGTTTCCTTTTCATTTAGGCCTTTTCTATTAAATTATTTTATAGTTTAACATAAAATGATTTCCTAATGATTGTTTGTAAGTACACTAAAGAGTAATTTGACAGGAATAGCCATGTTCAGAGTGGTATGGCCACAGACACTAAAGAGTAATTTGGAAAGAAAAACAAAATCTTAGGTTAAAATGGTACTTTTTTTTCCTTATAGAACATTAAGTATTAGCTGCCCTTCTGGACCTATACTTTTCTCCCACTTAGAACTCTTAGATTCAGAAGTGCAAAAACCTTGGACAATTACTTTAGCTTTGTGTGCCTCAGATGCCTTATCTATAAAGTGAAGATTAATGAGTAGCCAGCTATGTCTTAGGCTTGTGGAGATAATGTGAGTCATAATAGCAGAGGATTCCGTGACTGCGTAGGTCCTGTGCTCAAGAAATTAGCCTAGGTAAAAGTCATAGGAAGACAAACTAAATGTGACATAAATAAGGCAACTTTAGAAAACTAATAAAAATTATTTGGGCATAGTTTAGGTCTATAAATGGCATATTAACATTTCATTAAGATCAGCTTGTTATGGTTTAGATCTAGAATATCCCCAGAAAGCCTCAGGTGTTTAGAAGTGATCCAAGTATGCGTGTACTATAGCTGATTACAGTTGGGAGGTAGACTCTGGTTAGAAGAGGCAGATCATGGAGAGTGTGACTTGGAAAGGTCTATCTGCTTGCCACCTCCACCCTCATCTGTCTGCTTTCTGGCTGCCATGATGTGAGCAGCTATCTTCTACCCAGGCCCTTCTATCATGCTGTTTCTGTCTTGGAGCCAGCCTACCATGGACTGAAACCTCTCAAAACCACAGCCCAAATAAATCTTTCTTCCCTTACATTGTGGGTATTGGGCATTGTTTCTCCACAAGGAGTAAGTTGACTAATACACAACTGTTGAACAAGGTATGTTGAGGTATACCTGCAGTGCCAGCTACTCAGGAAGCTGAGGCAGTAGGATCTCTAGAGCTCATGAGTTTGAGACCAGCCTTGGCAATAGGGTGAGTCCTTATTTTACTTTATTTACTTTATTTTTATTGTTTTATTTTAAAAAGGTTAAAACCAAGGAAAATAAAACAATAAAAATAAACAGTGTAAGTGATACAGGACTTCAAAATCTTACAAAATCAATAATAGTTAACATAATGCCTTTTATTGTCTTCAAAATACCTGCAGATACCTTTGGACATAGTAAAAATTGAACAGAGCAGAACAGAATAGAAACAATAAAAACAAAACAATGAATGCAATAATGGATTTCAAAACAAGCCAATAGGAAATACAAAATAGCTATCATAGTATCTCTTGTTATCCTTTAAATAGCTGCTCCTGCCATAAGATTTAACATAATCAAACAAAACCAAAGAGAATAAAACCCACCCCAACAAAACAATGAAAATGATATGGTTTCCAGGTAGAGATCGCTTCCTGGTGGGGCCTTGTTCTCTCCCTCCCCAGTCCACAAGTGGCACTGACTCATAGAGAAAGGCTTGGGTCTGGCTGTCCCCACTCTGGCAGCAGCCAGCACATGGCACTGGTTTCCAGGAGAGGTTCACCTCCTGATGAGGCCTGGTTCTCTCCCCACAAAGTTAACAAATGGCACTGACTCTGTGAATCCCTATTTAAAAAAAAAAAGAATAATGAATATACATTTATCCAACCATTTGGTAATCTTCATTAGATCAGCATCCTAAATTCCATGTCCTAGGTTTCTCCTTATTAATAATCATAATTTTATTATGCTCTTTAGTTTTATAATCTGTTCAGAGGTCAATTTTTTTAAAAGAGACTTCTCTTGTTTTCCAAAACTCATAGGAATAGAGAAGTTTCAGATGTATTTACACAAGGCTTCCTCTTGTGAAATTCTGATTCTTTCAGCAAAAATGTAAATCCCACTGGGCTTAAAGACTTAACATAGATACTTCTTTAGACCTATTTTTTTTTGGCAGGGGAGAATTGACATAAGCACATATTTTCTTACTCCTTAATTTATTTCTTAATGGGTCATGAGAAACCACTGGTTCAAACATGACCCTTGATTACCCGCCATCCCTTGGTCTTGGATTTTTTTCCTCCCTGGGCTTTGGACTTTTCTTAAGGTACAGAAGGCAGGTGTGGGCTGGGGGAAAACAGAGCTGGGATGGGGAGGGCCATTCCTGGTATTCATTTCCTCTCATTGCCCGCTGCTCTGCTTCCTGAGAAGAGGTTCATTTTGCTAATTTAGAAGCGGGACAGCAAAACATTTATTCTCCTGTTCATATCAGTTGCATTCTACAAGGGATTTGAGAGGACTACCTCCTTAATGCTGTGACAGACAAGCTGGGAACAATGGGATGATTTGGGCTGGGACTAGTCTTTCTTATCTAGTGATGGGTATATGTCAAAAATAAGAATTAAAAAATATAGCCAATAATATTAACACCAATAACCCAGCTCAGAACTTCTAACAGCTCTTCATCTCGAGTTCCCTTTGCATTCTTAAAAAAATTTAGAATCCTAGAGAGCTACTGTTTTATAGGCCACATAACTATAACATATTTCCTTTTGTGGTACTGGAGAGTGAACTCAGGGCCTTCACATCAAGCTACATCCCCAACCCTGTTTTTTATTTTTAATATTGAGACGGGACCTCACTAAGTTGCTCAGGCTGACTTCAACCTTATAACCCTCCTCTTTCAGCCTCTGAGTACCTGGGATTACAAGCATATGCTACTGTGCCCAGCCGAAAAATAGTTTTGACTTTGCAGATACCCTGAACAGGTTTTGCTTCAGGACCCTTAGAGATTTCTGAATTCTACTTTGAGAATCACAGATACAGATGATTTTTTAGATTATCTTTAAAGTGAGTATGAGCAGCTAAAAGTCATCCTGTAGGATGATAAATGCAAAACCATTTTCTGTATGATTAGAGAGGACATTTTTTTCCTACGTGTTTCTGAGAAATAAGATTTTGAGTAAATCAAATGTAGGGAAAGCTCCTGGACCAACCCTGTTCAATAGAACTTTCTGCAATGATGGAAATGTTTACATCTGCACTGTTTAATATTATAGATGGCTACTAAGCATTTAAAATGTTGACAGTGGGGGTGAAGAGTAGAATTTTTAATTGTATTATTTAGCTGACATAAATTTAAGCGGAAATGGACACACCTGGTGAGAGACAGCTCCACAGACAGCCTAGTTCCAGACAATAGAACCTCCTGAGGAAGCCACTGCATCAAAGGAACAAGAAATCTTCTTGATGGAATTCAAAAGAGACAACTCATGTAAACAGAAGCTTCCACACCCAGGTGATCTCAGCAACAGGGGTTGTGGAGATGAAAATGAGGGTATAGCTGGCTTTTCTTGGTGACTTCTGCTACTCTCTGTTTTATAAAGGAGAAATTTGGTGATAGAACCAAATAGTAATTTCTTGTTGACTATTATTGCATAATCTGCCACTTCTCTAGGTGCACAGTTTTGCCATCATTGCATGCACAATGTCACTTGTGATGAATTGACTGTTGGGAATACCAAGATCAGGGCATCTCCAGGAGGTGGTTGTTCCCATTCTGCAGGTTGTGGCTGTGGTTGTGGCTGGCACAAGGAACCTTGTCTCAACCTAGTCTCAACATTGGTTTTGGTGAGATAAAGTGGTAGTGCATATGATAGCCCAGGTACACTGTCTTGAACATACTTGAGGGGTAAATAAATGCTAATTAGTTTCTTGGGAACAAGAAGCCTGGATAGTAGGATGTGATTCTGGGTTGGTAAACTGCCTGGTGTAAGGTTCTGTGGTGATGAAAACCCGAAGATTGAAGTCCTCATTCTGGACCTGAGAGCAGGATATTCTGAGGACAAGAAGGCTATGTATTATTCTATGAAAGATGCTTGTGAATGGGATTTCAGTTTCCTTATCTATAAAATGAGGTGTTTGGAGATCAGTGACACCCCCACCCCGTTCTCATAACTGTTACTCTGCATCACAGTGCTACTGCCCCATGAGAACTATTGAACTAGGTTATCTCTATAAATTCTAGCAGAGAATGAAGTAGATCTATTCTTATAGTGTTTTAACACATGTCAAGCCCTTCATGTGGCAATTTCAGGCAATTAAAATGAGTTAGAAAGTTACCGTGTGTGTGTATGTGTGTGTGTGTGTGTGTGTGTGTGTGTATGTGTGTCAGTGTGTGCATTTGTGCTCATGAGGATGAAATCGAGGCCTTGTACAAACTAGGCAAGTGCTTTACCACTGAGATATACTCTCAGTCTCTACCCTGTGGTTTTAATCAACGTAGACAACCAGTAAAGGTAATTCACTAAATATTTTCTCTCTCTCTCTCTCTCTCTCTCTCTCTCTCTCTCTCTCTCTCTGTCTATGTGACAGTTACCCATAAGTTAGTTCTAATGGAATAAGGATCTGCACTGGGCCATCAGCAATGGGAGCTGGGAAGTAGCAGCATACTGAGGAAAGAATTTGTAGGGAGTTGACAGAGTACCAAGATTGGCTACAGAGGAAAAGGAGAGGAAACAGGCAAAGACGACTGATGCAGGGCAATGGTTTGAAAGTGCAGTCCTAGGCCCAACAGCAGAACATTGCTTTGGAAGTTGTTAGAGATGAAAATTGAGTCTCTCTCCTCCCTCTCCACACAGAACCAGAAACTTGAGCTTGTGCCCCAGACCCATTTTAAGAAGCTGTCCATGTGATTCTAATGTACATTCAAGGCTGAGAATCCCTGGTGTAATGGATACTGCTGTGGACATTGGTTTCTGTATTATTCAGGGATGAGGGAGGGCAGAGAGAGAGACAGACAGAGAGAGAGAGAGATAGAGAATAAAAAACTGATTCATACTTGTCTTAGTTACTTTTCTCATTGCTGAGACACCCACAAGTTTGTTTGTAGAGATTTTAGTCCGTAGTTGGCTGTCTCTGAGTCAGGGTGGCATGGCAGAGAGGCAACGCAGAGAGCAAATAGTCCATTGCACAGCAGGCAGGCAGCAGCAGCCTGACTTCTTTTCCATCTCTTTATATTCCATCTACACTATAAGCCTATTGATTGGTGCTACCCACACCCAGGGTAGGCCTTCCCATTATCCACACCCAGTACTAGGCTAATTCCAATCAGCAGACACATCTCAGTATCACACACCCTAGATCCAGCTAGTTCTGGAAAGACCCACTTATGAGTGTATGAAGCTTTGGGGGGACATCTAGATACAAGCCATAACAGTACTATTATGGAGACTGAGGCCTGGTGAGTTTCAAAATCTGCCTCCTGAAACTGGAGACCTACAAGAGGCAGTATAGTTTGTAGGCCTGAGAACTAGGAATGCTGAGGCCAGAAGAAGATGGATATCCCCACTTGAACAGTAAATTCAGCCTCCTTCTATCTTTTCTACCTTTTTCTTCTATTTAGGCTCTCCGTGAATTGTGTGATACCCAGAAACACTGGGGAAGGCCATCAGCTTTACTCAATTCACTGACAATGTTCACTCTCACAGATACACACAGAAATAATGTTCAACCAGATATCTGGCATTCCTGGCCAGTGTAGCTGCCATTTAAACTTAACAATTGTAGTTGCTGACTACTCATAGCTGCCCCTCAACTCTGGACCCTTTCCTCGGTTGGACAGGAGCCAGTGTAACCTGAGTGGTTACAGCCCTCTACCCTGACTCTGGGGTCCAGAGTCTGCTAGCGAGGTACAAAAATTGGCCCTTTAGTCTTGAGGAAGGACAATTTGTAGTGTGATTTGTACTCCTGAGCTTCTGTGTGGTTCAGCCTAAGGCTGGACTTTGCTGATATCACACCCTTGCTAAGCTCCCTGCCATATCCTGCTTCCTCCACTCCAAAACACCAGAACAGTTCTTCTTTGAGAGCATTCCTTCCATCAGTCATGAACATCCAAATCCCTGTTGCAGACTCTGCTTCTAAGTACAAGGCATGACTCTCATGTCAGGAAGTTGAAAAAAGACTCCCAAGGATAGAAAAAATATGCAGAAAACATGTGACTTAGGATCACTCAATTTGGAGTTTAAAAAAATTATATATATTTTCAATGAGTAATACATTTATATGGCTCAAAAATTAAAGGGTATAAAATAATATGTGGTGAAAGGCTCTGTTCTAACCCCATCCCGCTATCTGTCCATTCACCTTCCTTTATAGGTCACTGTAATTGTTAATTGTTTATACCACACCAGGGATTTCAACAATGCATATACTAACAAAAACACATTTATATTTTTATACCATCCCTTTTACATGAATGAGAGATTTTTGCATCCAGTGTTCTGCACTTTGTGTCCCTCTTCCTTTACCTTATTTTGGAGGATTCTTCTCATATGTACATAGAGAACATCTTTATTCATGTTTTACAGCTCCCACTGTAGGGAGAGATTACATACTTCCTAATTACCCCTTATTTGTGGCCAATTAGTTTACTGTCTGTCTTTTGTTTCAGTCTGACTTTTGATCCTTAGTGAACCACACAAAGTTGCCTACATCAGTGTAGTTCTTCATAATGTGGATGTCCTACATTTTTAGTCAAGATTCCTACATTTAGGACCTACATTTAGTCAAAATATAGGTCAAGTGTTTGAGGGGAACATCATTAACTCTTTCATAGGAGGCCATGTTAAAGTTGTAAGGTTTTATTTATTTATTTGTTTATTTTGGATTTTTGAGACTCTCTATGTAGTTCAGGTTGGCCTTGAGCTTACTTTGTGGACCAGGCTAGTCTACAACTTGCAAAGATCAGCCTGCCTCAGCCTCCTGACAGCTGGGATTATAGGCATGAACCATCATGCCAGGCTGGATTTTTATTATAGGAGCACTTCTTTAGGAAAACCTGATGTCTGAAATGATCTGGGAAAAAAGAACATAATTTCTAAGGAACTAGGATGGGTAAAAGGGGGAAAGAACAGTAGGGAAAGGGAAAAATGCAAGTCAGTTATACTATTAGTGTCTCTTAATTCATTAAAGAAGGTTTGACTAATATCTATTAGAGAAATTTTTATGCCAGTATCTTGTACCCTGAGCAGCTACTTTAAAGAGACCAACATGTAATGTATTAACTATTGTTACCCTCCTATTATTTTGTTATGAAATTATTTTGTTATATGCCAAAAAAAACACATAAGTTAGGAAGTAATGATTTTGTTTCAGATATTCCATTTGATAAGTTTACCATGGTATTCCTTTGGATGGAGAATGTCTAGGATTTATTATTAAAAAAATTAAAATCATCTTCAGTTTCACAAGAATGTCTCTACTGGATTTAAGCAAGCTGCCTCTATACAGTTTTGTATTTATTAACACCATTTATGGAATTTGCAAGGCCCATTTAAGCAGTAGTATGACTGCTGCTGAAATTTAGTAAATGGGCATTGGTTAGGGCTTGGCAATCATATTGCTTTGTAGTACATGTGCTGTTGAATAAGCACAGCACACATATTGGTGAATAAATATTTTTGTCATAATGGTACTTATTTTTATGGAATTTAATCTGGAATAATCTTTTGGGATCTTAAAAAATGTAATCCATTTTTTTGAACCTGGCTTTGGAAAATACTTTACCTTGGCAGTGAACCTTTTAAAATCTTTTCATTAGTTTTAACTCTCTTCATTAAACTTTTTAGAAGCCTTTAATTAAAAGAACAATTAATATTTTCTCCAAGAAGGAGTTGGTCTAAATATTTAAAAAATCAGTTTCCTGGAAATGGAAATTTGTGTTTTTCCTACTGCCACATAGCCTCATTCTGTTACAGGTACTTCGTGATACTGTAAATAGTTTCCTGAAGTTTCTTCTCCTTCTGATACATCAGACCTCTGCATAAATTACAATTTCAGGTTCAAAATTTGTTGTTTCAGTTCCTTTAAAGCAACATTTTGCTGTTAATTCCTACCAATGTTACACCTCAACAGATTGCAAATTCAGAGAAGTGTTGCCTACACTGTTTCCACGAGCAGGGAAGTTGTAAGATGTTAATTGAAGGGAAGACTTTGATATTTACAGATTAGTAGGTCTTTGATTACTTCAGGAATTGGGTAATGAAAACACCTTGGCCTTACATCTTGGTCTCTGTAGATACAAAATAAAAATAGTACTCGTTGCCACTTCAGTATAAGGAGGTAAACATTAGTTCAGGTAAGAAATATTGTGTCACCTTAGGGAAGGAGGGAACACTCATAACACATGGGAGGAACTTCAACTGAAAGGGTACTCTCCACGTTTCCAAATGAGCCCACAGAAATGACAGACATTGAAGTGTCACAGACTTTTTTGAACAGAATTTTGTAGCAAAACATGGAAAACAGAGAAAGCATGTCATGCTTTATCCATGTGCTCGGTTGTGCCAATATTGGCTGAATGTTGCACAACAGCATGGTAGCTGCACTTACTGCAGCTGTCATTTAAGGAGTGTGGCAGATTTGCTAAACTTCAAAATTGTTCCAGCAAAAATTCCATTTTTACTTTAGGAATTTTACTTAGAAATTGGGAGAAAGGCTCAGAAAAATGCAGAGTTGGATGTTCCCTGCTATTGACATGTCTCATCCCTTGTCCCTGATATTTGGGCTAGAGTAGAAATGGGGGCGTACCAAGGCCAAGAAGGGCTGGGAAAAGGGGAAAAATTCGTATTACCCAAGGTGACAGTGTGCAAAGTTGCTGGACGAATAACCAGGATCAACTCAGTTGGAGCTGGGCAGGGGGTTGCTCACTCTCAAACAAAGCAGAAGTCCAGAAATGAGTGCCTCGTAAGGACCTCTGAAGCCAGAGTCCAAAAAGTGAGCCTGCAACAATTTTGGATCCCAAAGTCCATTTTAATGCAATTTCTTTGCAGGCTCTAGGGACATCTGTGCATCTACCTCTCCTTTCTCTCCCATGTTTTCAAGCCTCCTTTCACCAGTTGACCTGGCGTGGAACTCTGAAAATCTAAGAGCTCACCCATCTGGAATGTTAAGAGGCAGCACTAGATAAGAACGGTTTAGATTACATAAGGGAAAGGTTGCTTTTTCCTCATCATTTTTCCTCTCTTATTGCCTTCATTAAAAAAAAAACCTGTTACAAAATGTTTATAATGCAAAACTTACCATTTTAACCATTCTTAATTGTACATTCAGTCGCATCAAATACAGTCACATTGATGTGTGACTATTACCACACAAATTTTCCACCTTCTTCAACAGAAACTCTGTGCTTATCATACACTAACTCGTCATTTCCCCTCCCCTCAGCCCCTGACAACCACCTTTATATTTTTTTTCACCTTTTTGGTGTGTGAATTGAACTCAGGGCTTTGTATATGCTAAGCATGTGCTCTACCATTGAGTTATGCCTCCGGACACCTAACTTTATAAATTCCATTACTGTAGGTGCCTCATCTATATGGCCTTGTATATTTGTGCAGATACAAATCCTTCATTGCCCTATTTGCAATATATTTTCTCACTGAGGACTTGCGTTTGGATGTAAGACACTACTGATGGGGACAGATATGAGACAGTCTGTCCAGCTGGGTGAATGCAGATCATTAACAATCTGCACACCCCCGTGCGTGCTGCTAGGGAACGAGTGAAGAGGGAGCTGCCATATTAGACTGTCGTTTGAGACGGAATGCCTCTGTATTTCACTTATTCACTGGTAGACGGAGGAAGTTGAATTCTAAAAGCTGTTTAATGAGAGAAGGGGAGGGCTGGGCAAACATGATTAGTCACCGAACTCCAGGCCTAGGTTATTTATTCTCTGGAGAAACACAGGGCTTGTGAGTGGGATGGATTGCTGACTGCAAAGCTGAGTAAATTTGACCATGAGGCCTAAACCGTGGGGAAAGCTGGTCTCTTCATTAGCTCTATTGACACTGAATAGAAATGTGGGCTTAATTCCAATTTGTTTCCTAGCAAAATAAATACATAAATATCAAGGACACTTCCTTGTTTTCAGAAAGAGGAAAGAGTTGAAGTTATTATGACTAGAAAAGGCAAATGAAAAGGAGATGAGTGGTTTTGAGGATGCGATAAAAATATCTTTGTAGGCAGTTACATGTAAGTGTAAAAGGATACTCTAAAATCTTTCCTGGCTGCAAGGGCGAGAGGAGTGAATTACAGTACCCAACAAGGTTGTGGGTATGATTATATTCATGGGTATGCTAAGCTTGGATGCTGGACCAAGTGACAACACAAACCTTAGAAAAAGTGCATTTGTTTTTGCCAAAATCATGACAAACTCATCTCCCTTAAAATGCCAATATTATGATAAAGTCTAGATCCAGATATATACATAAATATTTATCCATAATATTTATAAATATTATGGATAAATATATACATAAATATTTATTTAGTGAATAATATACATAATCTAGAACTACAAAGAACTGTCAGTGTAATAACTCCTACACAGTTTAAGATACCCACTGACAGATCCACTGTTCTTTTTTTTAAAATTTTATTTAAAGAGAAAAAAAAAACAGACAAAACACAAAAATGGTAGCAACAATACAGAATTACAAAGGGAAAAAATAAAAGAATCAAAAACAGACAAAAAACCCCAAAACAACAACAACAACAACAACAAAACACTAAGAAATCACCACTTGATATGTTACATACTCTAATCATTAGAAATAGTTGTTCAAGTTACAAAATTAGAACATACAAAGTAGACATTCAAACAATGACACTGTTAATAGTTCTGCTCAACCATCTAACAAAAACACTACTATGGTCATCTATCTTACACACTTAAACTTATGTGCAATTACATCCTTTAGGGCACTTTCTTTTCCTCTCTTTTTTACAGTAGCAATTACACATTTTGGGTTTTATTACTCTTACATTTCTTATTACTTTTTACACTAGCGAAACAATGTGATATTTATAAATATGATTCTTATTTATTTCACTAATGAGGATGATCTCAAGTTGACTCCATTTCCCTATGAAGGCCTCAAGATCATCCTTTTTTATAGCTGAGTAGTATTCCATTGTGTAAAAATACCACATCTTTTTCATCCACTCTGCAGGTGATGGGCATCTTGGTTGTTTCCAAGATTTAGCTATCACAAATTGGGCTGCTATAAACATAGGTGCACATATATCACTGTGATATGAACTTTTCAGTTCTTCTGGGAAAATACCCAGGAGTGGAATAGCTGGGTTGAATTGAGCTTCTACTCCTAGTCTTCTGAGAATTCTCCATATTGATTTCCATAGTAGTTGTACCAGTCTGCACTCCCATCAACAGTGAAGCAGTGTTCCTTTTTCTCCGCAGCCTCGCCAACATTTGTTATCAGTTGATTTCTTGATGGCAGCTATTCTTTTCAGAGTGAGATGGAATCTCAGTGTTGTCTTAATTTGCATTTCTCGAATGACCAGTGATGGTGAACACTTCTTCATGCATTTGTTTGCCATTTGTATATCTTCATCTGAGAACTGTGTGTTCATCTCAGCTGCCCATTTTTGGAGAGGGTCTTTGAATTTGGGGGCTTGATGTTTTTCAGTTCTTTATATGTTCTGGATATAAGTCCTTTGTCTGAGAGGTTGCTGGTTAAAATTCTTTCCCATTCTGTGGGTTTTCTTTTCACTCTGATGGTGATTTTTTTGAAGTGCAGAAACTTTTCAATGAGATCCCAGTTGTTGATTCTCTGAAGTGTTTCCCATGCAGTTTGCGTGATGTTCATGAAATCTCTGCCTACCCCTATGTCTGCAAGATTTCTGCCTACCTTATCTTCTAGTAGATTTAGTGTTTCTGTTTTAATGTTTAGGTCTTTGATCCATTTAGACTTTAGTTTTGTGCATGGTGATAGGCATGAGATGCACTTTCTTGATATTGTTTAGGTCTCAGAACTTCTCAGGGGTCTGATGACTATGATGTGGGCCACTTCTCATTAGAAGCTAAATCATCACAACCAACACTTTGCAGTTTTCAAGCAGAGAATAGTCTGTCCTGAGGCAGCGTCTATTCATTATTACATGTAGCAAACCACGCATATAAAAATGAGCTGAACATGTAAGATGGGTCCTTTCATGCTTCTAATTTCTTATAGAAGTTTACATAGTTTATTATTTAACATTTTCATCGTCTGATAATGCATGCTTATTGTCGAAAATTTAGGAAATACAACTATAATGAAAAAATAAAAATCACCAGTAATCCACTATCCAGAGATATGTGATTATACATATTCTGATGAATTTATCTAGTCTAAATATATATATGTATATAAATATGAAATACATAAAATATATAGAATATGTGAAGTTTATTTTACATACATGAGATATATTCCTCCTTTTAAATTGAGGATTTATATGTGCATACTTTTTCAGCCATGAATGAATTTTCAAACATGGTTTTGATGATGGCTCTGTCATTTTATCATATGGCCATGCCACATTTTATTTAACTCTTCCCTTCTTGTAAATACTTAGATTCTTTCAAGTTTTTTTCTTCTTTTTAATAGAAATCACTCTGATGAACATTCTTACAAAACAATCTTTGGCTTTTTTCATAGACTACAATTCCTAAGGCCAGGCATGAATAGTTCTTAAAATTCGTAGAAAATTTTACTATATTCCTCTCCCTCAAAGTCATACTAATTACATCACCAACAGGATATGAGATGCCTACTGGTATTGTGCTTAAGACAAAGCAAGCACAAGAACTTAAAAACAATTGTTTCTTCTTCAACAAGTGTAAAATGATTATCTCAGGGGTTTCTTGTATTTGTTGATTACTAAATAGGCTAAAATTTTGAATATGTTAATTTGTTATCTGTGTTTTTCCTGCAAATTCTCTATTCATATCCATTGCCTACTTTTTTCTATGTTTTTAGCCTTTTTAATGTTTGATAAGAGGTTTTTTAACATTAAAAATAACATTATTTATCACAGTTTGTAATTAATATAAAACATAATGAAAAGATGTTTTTCATCACTTCACCCCAAGCATCAGTCAGGCAGTGTGTTTGTTTACCTGCTGGCTATCCCAAATGTTGCTTGGGCAGGTGTCATTTTAACCAGTCCATTCTTGTATTGAATAAATTTGATAAGATTCTAAGTTTTATATTTCTGATACTATCTTATAAAAAATTAATGAAAATATGCATTTTAGTCATCTTGTATTTAACTAATTAGACTGGAAGTGGGTAATACCAATATAAACTTTAAAGGTCCTGGAAAGATTAGATAGAGAATATTTGCAAACTTTATTAAGAGCCTGATTTTTAAAAAAAGAACCTGATAAATGCAAAACCTGCTCTGTTTACACTTGGGAAGACTAAATATTTCATAGATGTACTGTAGTTCTCCCTATGTTATATTATAAATTAAGTGTTATTAAAACCAAACTCATTTACAGGACTTTTTTGGGGAACTCAACAGCAAACTGGTTCTAAAATTAGTATGAAACAATGGTGTACTCAAAAATTTCTAAAAGTTTTGAAAAAAAAAGAAAAAGGTGTTTGAAGAAAACATCCATTCTGCAGATAGCAAATCACACTATAAAATTACAGCTAAAATGGTATCGACATCAGAATAGACAAACATCAATTAAACAGCAGAATAGAAAGATCCTTTTCCAAAAAGAAAGCCATTGATGTATAATGTGGCTTGCTTCACAAATGAATTGGGAAAAGACCAAGTGTATATATTCACTAAACAGTATTGTGACAATAAGCCCTTCATGTGGTAAAAAAAGTTAAAATTAGACCCTTAAATCACATCCCCAAATAAATTCTGCTAAGTTCCTAAAGGTTAGTAAAACCAAAATAACAACAATAACAAAACAATCATTTAAAAGAGAAGAAAATGCAGAATGATTACCTAGTGCATACAACTACCATTTTTGCCTGGTCCTTGCTGTTACCTTCCATCTAATCTCCCTTGCTTTCTCTCATGCTTCCCTTTGTCTGTTTTCTGTCATGTAGGACACAGTGACCCTTCTGAATTATAAGCAAGATAAAATCTCTCCTGCTTCTCTATAGTGGCCCACAGATGTTCCCTTGACTGCCTACCTCTCTCACTTGTCCCTGCTCACAAAATCCCAGTTCTATTGGTCTCCTTGCTGATGATTCCTCACATAGTTCAGACATCTTTGGTAACTCAGGGCCTCTTCGTTCTCTTTTCCTTCTATCTGAAATGCTCCTGTTATGTGTATGACTTATTGCCTCACTCCACCATGTCTTTGCTCAGAGTGGCATCTCCTAAACACTCTAGGTAAAGTAGCTCTTGTGTTCCTCTCTGTCCACTTTCTCTTATTTATTTATTTCATAACACTTTTACTACCTGAAAATAAATTGTATATTTATGTAAACTCTGCAGTAGCAGATTTGTCTGTCTTATTTATTACTATAAGTAATAGTAGAACAAAGACTTTGATGAATACATGAATTAATGATTTGGGATTTCCTTCCTTCCTCTTCCCCCAGCTTCCCTTTTCTTTCTCTCTCCCTCCCTTTCTTTCAACAAAACATAAAAGCTAAAACCATAAAGAAAAATTATGATTTTGTGTATAAAATATGACTTTTGTGTATAAAAATATACATCTTTTATATGTAAAAGCCATATAAAGAGCGAGATAAGGCATTCACAGTGCATATAACTGGCAAAAATTAATAGCTAGAATACACAAAGAACTCTTACAAATCAATAAGAAAGAGATAAATGATGCAATAGTAATAAATAAAATATATGGCTAGGCAAGTCACAGAGGAAGACTCAATTGCAAACAGACATGTGAAAAGATGTTTAAGTTTATTATTTATCAAGCGACTAAAACAACGCGATACTATTTTCACTTATGTCAATAGCAAAAAACAAATTAGAAAATATCAATTGTATATCGATATAACCGCCATTGAAATCAATATATAGAGTGTTTCCACCATCTTCACATTTCCCCTCTGCCCTGTCCCAGTCAGTAATTCTCTCTCCCACCCCTAAACCTTACCCTTAGGGAATTAATGATCTACTCTGTCATTACAGATTAATTTTTTCCTTATTTATTTATTTATTTACTTTATCGGTACTGGGGATTGAACTCACAACTGTGCGCTTGCAAGGCAGGCGCTTATGCTGCTGAGCTAAATCCCCAACCACAATTTTTCCTTATTTAGAGTTTTACAAATGAAATCATATACTATATACTCATTTGTTATTGGTTTCTTTTGCTCAGTGCATACTTTTGAAATTCTCCATGGTTTTGTAACAGTCAGTAGATAGTTCCTTTTTATTGATAAACAGCATTTCATTGGATGAACATATCACAATTTATTTATCCATTTACCTTTTGATAGAAATTTAAAGTATCTCTAAATTTTGGATAATGTGAATAAAGTTGCTATGAACATTGGTGTTTGAGTCTTGGTATAAATACATGTATTTAATCATCTTTGGGTAATAGCCACAAGTGAAATTGCTAGATTGTGATAAGAATATGTTCAATACCCTAAGAAATTATAAAACTGTTATCCAAAGTGACTGTTCTATTTTTCATTTCCATCAGCAGTGTATAAGAGTTCCAGTTCTACATCATTTTCAACTCCTGGTACAGTTGGTTTTTAAATTTCAGCTCTTCTGATGGATGTGTAATTGTTTTGAATCTCCTTAGTGACTAATGATGTTGAGTATATTTTTTGTGCTTGTGGGCCATTTGTATATATTCTTTATAAAATGTTCAAATCTTTTGATCATTTTTATTATGTTGTCTTATTTTCATTGAATTATGTGAGTATATATTCTGGGTACAAGTACTCTGTAAAACATTATGACACACACACACACACACACACATATATACAGTATATATAATTTTCTCCTAATTATATTTTTCAATTTGCTTTTTGACTCTTTTGAAGGTCAAATTTTTAAATTTTGGAAAGTTCAATTCATTAATTTTACTTATTTTATAGTTAATGCTCTTGTGCCCTAAGAAATATTCAAGGTCTTGAAGATATTCTGCTGTGTTTTCTCCTAGAAATTTTATAACATCAGTTTCTACATTTAAGTCTATGGTCTATTTTCAGTTGTTTCATATATGATGTGACATAAGATCTAAGGTTAAATATTTTTCCAAATGGATGTCTAGTTGTTCCAGCACTGTTGTTGAAAAGATTACCTCCCTATGTTATTGTCTTATCAAAAATTGATTGCTTATATACTTATGAGTCTATTTTTTTTTACCATTTTTGCTCTTACATTGATCTATATGCCTATCCTTTTGCCAATACCACCATTCTGTTTTGATTACTACAGCTTTATAGTAAATCTTGAAAGCAGATAGCGTAAGTCCTCTAACTTTATCTCTTTTTCTAAAATTGTTTTAGCTATAGGGAGTCCTTTTCACTTCCATATAAATTTTAGAATTGCCTTGTTAATTTCTAGAAAAACACTTGGTGGCATTTTGATTGTGATTGCACCACATGTGCAGATCTATGTAGGGGAGAATTCCATTTTAGCAAGACTGAGTCTTCCAGTCCATGAGTACGGGATATTTTCCCATTTATTTAGATGTTCTCTAATTTTGGTCAACAGTGTTTTGTGGTTTTCAGTGTAAATCTCTCTATATATTTTTGACACAGGGTCTCACTATGTAGTTCAGTCTGGCCTTGAACTCACTGTGTAGTGCAGGCTGGCCTTGAACTCATGGTGATGCCCCTGCATCTGCCTCCCAAGTGCTGGGATTACAGGTGTGTGCTCCTATGTCTGGTCAGTATACATCTATTGCACATTAGTTAAATTTGTTAAGTATTTTGTATTTTGGTAGCATTGGTAATAGTAAAGATTTTTAATTTAAATTACCCATTGTTCATTGTTAACATACAGAAATACAGTTAATTTTTGTACATTGACCATGTAGCCTACATTTAAAAACAATCATTTAGTCTAACAACTTTTTCTACGTATTCCTTAGTATAATAATACACTGATTCATGAATCTTCTCTTTGCAAACAATTCACTTTGTGAACAGAAGCAGTGGGCAAAATTTTGCTTCCATTTGCAAATGTCATGTTGTGTGACTAATACGACTAAGGCCATCTACCTCAGAATTGTGGAATGAATTAAGCTCATGAATCCAGGCACTACTGTATTTTCAATACATGTGATCATGTCATCTGTAAATAAAGACAGTTTCATTTTTAATTGTATTTTGTTGCTTTATTTCACCAGCTATATCCTTCAGTACAATGTTGACTAGTAGTGGTAAGGGTAAGTATTTCTGCCTTGGTCTAGCTTTCAGACTTTCTCCATTAAACTGCAGGTTTTTCATAAATATCCTTTATCAAGTTAAGGAAGTTCTTTTCTAGTCTTACTATGTTGAAGATTATTGTAATTGGATATTAAGTCTTGTCAAATACCTTTTCTGCAACAATGGAAACATGGAAGTTTCTCCTTAATCTTAAATTGCAGGTTTGTTTTTAATAATAAACAAATTAAAGACAACGCAAATGTACTACAATAAAGAAATCATGTTCATGCAATGAAATTGTACATAGCAGTTAAGAATAATAAATAAAAATAATAATGTCAACATGAATACATCTCAAATACTGAACATATAGTGAAGAAAGAGTATAATAGCTGAAGCAGATATTTGTTTTGTTGGAGGATATACTCAATCTCCAAATAGTATTTTAGGGAATTCCCCAAGCAGGCAGAGAATAGAGGGCACGAGTACTTTTAAAAGAGAGAATTTAATTTAGAGAATTGTTTACTAGTACTGGAGAATTTAAAAGCAAGAAAGGAGACCCTAAGCACTACCAACCCTAGAGATGGAAAAACTAAAGGAAAATATTAGAATTTTTAAAAGTCACAAGCGTGGAGGATAGACTTCAGTCTTTGAGGAGGCTAAGAGTTGATTGGCTGCTACTGATGTCTGAGCTCAAGGTGGGCATGATGAGCTGTTTTAGGGAGTGTTGGGAAGATTATAATCAGAAATCTACTGCTACTACTGATATGAATCGCCTCTGATGGGTTGAAGAAACATTACTAATGTGACGTTGACTTGCATGGGAAGTAAACAGGAAAAATCAATGACCTTTCTTTCCTTTTCCCCAAGACTTTCCGTTTGCTTCTAGGGACTTTTATTGGCAGAACCAATGTAGGGAGCAGGTGGAGGAGAAATGTGATTAAAGAGTCTCAGCCTCAGGATCACAAAGTATACAGCAGAGTGGGCTTGAAATTAAGAAACAATAGTTTCATAAGTGACACTTCTCTATTTTGTTTCTTTTTGGAAGGCAGTGCCTTGTCTCTGCAAAAGGATCACCTATACCATCTCCTTAGGCTTGGCAGGTACACTGTAACCTAAAAAATTTGAATGGACTTTGAATCTTGAGAAGGAGATGTCAACATTCAGAAGGATTTGAAAAATTACTCAGGGTTGAAAACAGTAGAGAGGCTAACTTGCAGTGATGGTGAACCTTCTAGAGCTTTCAATGATAACAAACAGATGGCTGCAGCATGCGTGCCATAGGTTTGTGACCACTGGCTAGTGCAAGGGTGTGTAATATACAGAGGGGCAGCTGATACCTAGTAAGACTTCTGTGTCATAACCTGGTTATGCTTCCTATTGTATAGCTTCCCATAAGCTTACCTGTCTTTTAAGACCATTTCCAGACTTTCCTTTTGTATGCTAATGACCCAATAACCCAGAACTCCTTTTGCTTAATTGCATCCAAGAACTCAAGGTAATAAAATATGAATATCACAAATGACTAAAAGCAATATTATAAAACATGAATTTTGTTTCTAGTTCTGGGCAATGAGGTTTGAAGAGTTTATTTTTATTTGTGTTTTTATAATTTTTAAGTTTCTGAAAACATTAAAAATTACAATTTAGCATCCATGTGAAAATTATATCAAAAATCTCATGAGGCAGAAATCAGCCAAATGCTTTTACTTCTTTTCACATTCCCTATGTTTTTAAAAAATGTGCATTTAATTCTCAGATATATCTGATAATCAATTAGTAGAAACTGGAAATAAAGGGAATACCTGGAGTTTGTATTCTAAATAATCCACTTTCCCAACACCTAATTTTCTAGTCCCATTTGCTAGGTAATACTAACTGGAATTAGTTTTTGAAAGTCACTCTGCATTTCTTATACTTTGTAAGTCATTTAGTAATAGGTTTGGAAAAGTTATTTTAGTACTAGCCAGAGCTACAAATAATTTTAAACTTAACATTCCAACTATTTATATTTATTTTTGTATTTTCCTCTTGCAGGTTGATTCCCTGGGAAGCAAGCTCTGAGACAGAGTTAGTGGGCAGGCTGCTTATTAAGTCTGCCCTTAGGGCCAACACCTGTGGAAGGGAGGAGGGGAAGCTGGAGTGGCCAGAGGGAGAAGTCACCCTGACCTGGGATGGGGCCCTGGCCACATCTTAAGCTAACCCTTTAGGGAGCTGTGCAACTAAACCGATCCATCGAAGTTGTTTTAGCTGTGCATGGTGGTGCACTTGTGTAGTTCTAACACTCTTGGAGGCTGAGGCAGGGGGTTCACAAGTTCTAGACCAGCCTGGGAAACAGTGAGACCCTGTTCCAAAATTTAAAAAAAAGTAAAAAAGGATTGGGGATATAGCTCATTACAAAGACCCTAGGTTCAATCCCCAGCAATGTAAAATCAACCAACTAACCAGACAGCCAATCAACCAGTGTTCTTGTGTTCAGCCTAAATGGTCAGGTCTTTACATCCCTGCTTTTCCACGGTGTAGGCTGGACTGGGAAAGGTGTTGTTGGGGCAAAGGTGCTTTGCTGCAGTCAAGGGTGACCCTTCAGGGACAAACAGCTGGAGGTTGCCTGCTGACAGCACTCTCCGCAGTGGGGGCAAGGACCCTTCTACCAAAGTGGGATTGGGTGTTGAGGTTCATGTCCACCACATGCTGTAATATTCCAGAAGCATGTTCTATGAATCAGGCCTGTACAGGCATGTTCACATTTGTTATATCACACAATTCTCACAACACTCTGAGGTACATATTGTATTTTGCATTTTACACATGAGGAAACTTGGCTTGTGTTTGTTTTTCCTGATGAAAAAACCCAGCATGGGGCAATATTTCACAGGTGGCCAACTACTCGGAGCAGCCTGCCTGCTTGTGTAGAGGAAGAGAGCCAACTCTTTATCGGGGAGTTTCACAAATTTGGACTGGATGTTCTGCTTTTAATCTCCTCTTGTACCATAGTGTAATCATTGTTCTCTCCTTCCCTGTTACATTTTGGTATGTAATTTAAAAAAGATGTGCACATTGGAATAAGATTAGTGAGAACTACAAGGAATTTCAATTTGCCTTTTTCTGCTAAGGTTTTTGAAGTGGAGTAAGTTGTCTTGGCATGATAGGTATAAGCAAGATTGTCCTAAAAGAATCAATCTCTACTTCCCTGACTTGTTGCTCCAGAATCACCTCCCTGATTTTCATAGAATTTCTCATCAGTCAGCAACTGGATATCTGTGTTCCACATGGAACACAGAGGTGACTCAATTTATTATCTGATGATCTGGAAAGTTAATACTAGGAGGGTGGTACTTAAGTATCATTAAGGGAAACAAATGGGTATCTACATGAACTTTGGAAGACATTTCTGCTAGAAAAGTAGTAGATACCACTTTTTTTGAGCAGTTAAGACAAGAAGCCTGAGGAAAATCAAGTTTCAGAAGAAAAAGGTAGAAATGAGGCCAGCCCTACCCTGATTTGGTAGCATTGTCTTTTGTGTTTTGTGTATGTTTTTTGGACTATTACTCTTGTTGGTAATCTGTATGTATGATAATTACTTTATAAGGATTTATAAGATAAATGAATCTGATGCTGACAAAAGGAGTGGGGGAGGGAAAAAAGAATTGAGATGTGTTATCCACTTCCCCACAATGAATGTAATCATTATGAACTGCGAACGTGTACTAATAAAAATAAAAAAATTAAAATTAAAAAGAGAAGAATAACATCAACAAGAAGAGAAAGAAAAAAAGATGCCTTCAGGGAAATTACAAGACTAGTTCTCACATTCCCTTGTGAGGCCAAGGCCATATCTCTGGGCCTCAGTGTTTTTCTTTGTAAAGTTTCCTCAAAGCTCCATCTTTCTATGGCCACTTGGAAAGAAAAGCAGAGCAAAAACATTGTATGCAAAATCATATAAAAGCATGAAAAGATAAAGCAAAGGGATTATATGAAATGTTTCTATTACTTTGTTTCTTTTAATCATGTAAGACAGCCAAATTTATTTCATGCTGATTGTATAATCATTTTGACTGATGAAAGGAAGGATTCCTCAGTATTTTAAAAAAATGATGACCTCCAGGCAATTTATTGTGTGTGTGTGTGTGTGTGTGAATTGTTAAAGGTTGAGAGTCTTGGAGTAGCCGTCTTCATACTTAGGGTAAAGCTGACATTTTTTCCATGAAGATCCTGAAGAATTTGGCACATTACAGAGAGAATTATAAATTCCTGGAAATAGTGGTTTGTGGCTCATATTTACAAAAAAAAATACTTTGTCGGCTCAAATAAAATGATGAGAGAATAATAATTTAGGTGAGCAGTGGCATGAGCAGTAGGATTAGTTTTTAAAACTATACAAGAATAAAGGCTTAGTAGACTCTCTGCTACAATAATCGAAAGGAAATGGAGGCCTCTACATTTTATTTAGTGAAAGTAATGTCAATGAGCTCAAGGACATTAGTGTGGAATCTGAGGCTCAGGTTTTCTAAACCTGCACCCTGCCCCAAATTATGTACTAGCTTTGTGTTTTTGGGAAATCTACTGAAACCACTTGAGTTTCAATTTCTGCAATTTGAACATGGAGAACATAATAGTACCTATCCTTTTGAGGATTAAAAGTGCCTGCACTGTGCATGACACAAAATAGTTCAAAAATAGAAGAATATAAATTCAAAATGAATGCCTCCCTTTTTTACAAAGCCTTTCTGAAAATGATAGCAATTACTGGGAAGAGAGAGAGACATGCGAAATGAGGATGTCTGATGAATGTAACTAATGTCATCTACAAACCCGACCATGCAGATTTTAGCACAGAGAACAGAAGCCATGACTCAAAATTCCATATTCTAGTCAGGATGCCATTTTGTGTCAGAGCTCTGAGGCTTCATTACTATTTCCTGTCATTTTAAATACTTTACTAATTTCAATGGCCTCAAGAATGAATTAACATTTCATCCAGACTTGTGAGTATAGAAGTTATCTTATCTTAATAAAGATTTTAAATGGCTACATTGTGAGCAGATACACACACAGCAGAATATTCATGTAATTGATTCCTTTATCTTAGAAAAAAGGTTAATCAAGTGCCCTGTTTGATAAAGAGGTAGAAAACAGCCCTGTTTGTGCTTTTTAAAAATGCTTTCCTGGCATTATTAGTTGGTTGACTCAAATGTGACCTTATTCTGTGGGCAGTGAATCAGTTCTTTTCATTTTAACTCAGTAAGTGTGTGTGTGTGTGTGTGTGTGTGTGTGCATGTCTTTTCCCTTTGGGGTCACTTTGACCATTCAGCCATATAATATTCTATGCTGTACCTATTCTGAATATTTCAGAATGGAAAGTTACTCTTGGATCTTTCATTTCTCCTTGTGTAGGAATAGGGTTTTCTTGGATGTGTAAATACGTATGTACGGCTATGTGTATAAATAAAATATTATAATAGCGTTGTATCTCAAATGGATGTAGCGATGGGCAACTTGGCCTTTCAGGAGCTTACCTGAGACCTAATAATCAAGTAAAATAGAACTCTGGGTAGCTAAAACTAAGTATCACTCAATCCTTACACAAAAACAGATGCACTTTTTTATAGGTATGTTTCCTGGACCCTTATTCAGAGTTTATTTATTTGTACTTAACAAATAATTCTTATCAACATGGTTATCTACCCTTACTCCTAACCCTAAGATTTCACAAAAAATTAGAAACATCCAGTTAAAAGCATTGTTTAGGCAAATCATGTCTACAGGGAAATTACTGTTGAGAGCTTTAGGAAAGGGGAGAAAAAAGTTTAATGATCTGGAGCCATTGGTGTACAAATACATTAGTTCTATACAGAAGAGAAAAATCGTTAGAATTCATGTTTTTCACATTCCACATCAATAAAGGTTTATGTTTAGATGTAGAAAATTCAAGATAATATGTAATAAAATTTCAAAATTCCAATCTGAATCTGTGGGAAAAATTTAAAAACAGGTTTATTGAGGCATAATTTATATGTAGTAAAACTCACTCTGTGTAGGTGTATAGATTTATGAACATTGAGAAGCATATATAATTTTAACTGCAATATGTAATCTTTCAAGTTTGGCTTCTTTCATTAAGCATAATACTTGAGGTCTATTCATGTGTACTGATTAAAATTTTTAAAAAGTCTTGTGTTTCAAACTGGAAGAACTTGATCATCACCAAAGGTTCACTGATAACTGAGATTTCTTCTACAGATAATACAAATAAATTCTAAAATAATCTACACTGATTGGGAACAAGCAGCAACATTCTCTATTGGTGGGGAGAGTAAATCTGTGCAAACATTTTTATTCCTTCCTTGGTTTTTCCTTGTCTCTTTACTAACACAAGCAGAAAACCTATTGCAAATGTCCATTGTATTGTCTGGCATTTAAAAGGTATTCAACAGTTATTGCTTGACCCTTTCTTTTTCTATTCTTCTGTTGATATCTCGCTTTCCCTTTTTTCAATACCATTTGATACATTCCTTTCAAGTTGCTTTATAGGTCAGCTGAGGTTGAATAATGATGACCACAGTTGTTCACCATTGCCCCAATTTTCTTGAATTTTAAGGGATGTCTTGCAAATGTTAGTGTTCTTCCAAGCTCAGGGATTTAGTCACCTGTTGAAAAGTTATCCAAAGAGAAATTAGGTTCCCAATCTTGGCTTTTCATATAGCATTTATTTACACTCATGGGTCACACCCATTTTTAGATGCCAGTTGAGCTCTTCTTCAAAATTGCCCTTGCTGAAGGCAAGAGTCCAGACAGCCATATTTGTACTGTGTAGCAGCCCTTGGCCTCACCTACTCGGCAGAGAGGGAGTGTTTGATTCAGGACAATCAATCATAAACCAGTATGACTTAATCTGATAATTTTTCTTGAGAATAGAAACAGAAGAACTACAAAAGAGCCCTGTTGGTGATGGTAGATTCTTGAATTGAAAATTCATCTAGAGTTGGCTCTCAAAAGTAGTGCCTAGGAGGAAATAGAGTCTGAATCAGACTTGCTGAGAGATGTATGGAGCCCATGAGCAGTTCCAGAATTAGTCTTTTTCCCAATATGCCCTTCCTGCCTCTTCATTATCCAGTCAGATGATGTTTTCTCCTTAGGTGTGTGCCTGTGGGATTGTCTGTTATAGCCTTTGCTTATGCAAGTGTGAATCGTTTCCAGTTTACTGCAATCAGTGTCTGTTAACACAATTTCCTTGCAATTAGGATTTTTTGTCTTATAATAGAAATATATTTATATATAAAACAGCCTTTATGGAATACATAGATATTTCAAATTGCAATTTAATGAGTGTAACAGTTCCTTATTGCTACTCTAACAAATTATTACAATTTAGTGGTATACATAACATAAAATTACTTCTGTATAGTCTTAGACACCAGAAATTCAGAACTGGCCTCACCAGGATTTAGTGAAGCTGTTGACAACATCATATAACTTCTAAATGCTTTATGGAAGAATCTTGTCTCCTTGTCCCCCCTTTTTTTCCAAATTCCAGAGGCCATCTGCATTCCTTGGCTCAAGGTCCCCTTTTACATCATTCTATAATCTCTTCCCTTCCCTCCAATCTCTTGTTCTGTTGTCACAGCTTCTGCTATCTCCTTTTTATCTTCTTGCCTTCTTCTTAGAAGGACTCATATGATTACATTTAGGGCTTATTCAGATAATACAAACTAATCTCATCATTTTAAGATCCTTAACTTAGTCATATCTGTAGAGTTCTTTTTGCCATATAACTTTCACAGGTTTTGAGGATTAACATGCAGATAACATTTAGGGATCATTAGCCTATTGAAAAGATTTCTTTATATCAGAAGAAAAGATATATTGACAGGATTTGTGAAGCTGAGTCAAAAATGGAGGAAAATTAATACACAAACAGCCAGAGGGCAGATGTGGGGTCTTGTAGATTCTGAATCATAAAGGTTAGGAAGGAAGAAGTGAAGTATAGTGTTTTAAGGTTCTTATACTACACATGAAGTATTATATTATTGAAGGCAAGCTGTGATAAGTTAAAGAGGTGTACTATAAACCCTAAAGCAAATACAATTACAATGGGTTCTGGGAAACAAAACAAAATTCCAGGTAGTAAGCTGGAAAAAGAGAGAGAATGAAATAATAAAAAACCCTCTTAATCCAAAAGAAAACAAAAAAATAGAACAAAGAATAGATGAAATATATAGAACACAAATGCAAGATGGTAGAATTATACACAACTGTATCACTAATAATGTTAAATGTAAATGGTTTAAATACTACAATTAAAAGGCAGACATTTTCAGATTGGAGTTTTTAAAAAAGGAAGACCTCAGGATGTCAGAAATATGAAGATGGTATGTCAATTATGTTTGATTTTTTGAAAGAGAAAAAAAGATAAAAATGACAATAACTATCCTGTTTTGAAACAGTTGAAACTGATTTTTTGAAAGAGAAAAAAAGATAAAGATAACAATAACTGCCTGTTTTGAAACAGTTGAAACTTAGTCACATCTGAAACAGTTGAAACTGTTTCAAAACAGGATAGAAAGAGAGTTACAATAATTAACACATTGTGTATTGTTGTCTTCATAGTAGTTATTCACAGAACCAAGGTATAGGCACGATATCTTGTCCAAACAATATTAGCACCAACCTTCCTTTTCAGTGAACTAAGAGAAAGTAGCTGTATAGCTATCTTAAATATCTTGTGTATACATATATTCTTCTTTTACCCTTTCTTCCTTTCACCTTTCCCCCATCACAGTTTGTCTTTTCTTTTGAACAGTCTCTTCCCAGTTCACTGTATCTATTGTATGTTTGATTATTTATTTTCATTCAAAGTGGTTAAGCATTCTAGATATCACATGAGGTGAACATCTTATGTGTATATTTTTTATTGAAATTTTACCCATTAGGTGCAGTATAGATGTACATTTATTTTTTCAAGAGTGTAAAATCTATTAATTTAAAACATAATCATAACTAAGAACTCTAAAGTTGATTAAGAAATAAATACATAAATGATAGGAATATTAAGAGTGTTAACTTGATGGCTTTAGGAGTTTCACTATATCCCCTTTTAGTCAACAAATATTTACAAAAATGTAAATAAAGTCATAAGAAACTCCAAATTCATAGCATTCATGATGTATTATTTTTAAATCTTACATATGAAATATACAGAAAGCATGAAATAGGAAGAAATTATTTTAGACAAAAGTTACATAAAAATATTCTTTTCTTACATAGGAAATGGTGGGAGGGGGGAGTGAAGGAAAGGAAAATGGATTTAAAGAAAAAAAGAATTGAAGGAAAAAATGAAATAAAGCTTTTGCAAGTGGGAAAGGAAAGAAGAGTCTGAGGGAGGGGAGGAGAAGGGGATAAGAAAAGAATTAAGATGTGTTACGTACATGTACAAATTCCCTATGATGAGTGTCATCGTTATGTATGGCAAACATGTACTAATTAAAAAAACCTCCTTATTCCATCAGCTTCAGATGAAAGTATTTATCAAATATGGCATTTAAGTCTTGTCTGTAACACAATGGTGACCTTAAAATTTGGGGTTTTACAATTTTTTAATGAAATTGTGATTACAGTTAAATTTGGGTAGAGTCCTAGTGATTTATTAGTGTATTCTAGAAGTTCACCCTGTGATAATGAGATTCAGTTTCAGCTAAACATCAATTTTAAATTTTAACTCAGCCATTTAACATTAACCAAAAGAATGCAGTGCGACTATTACATGGATGTATGTCTGTGCTCTGTTTTTTAAACTAAATATTATCATATGAATATGAAATGTCCTAAGTCTCTAGTAATAGTTTTAGAATGTGATTTTAAAGAACTATATAAAACAGAATCATTGGCCTATACAATGATTTAAATTCCCTTTTTCATTAACTTTTCAGTTGTTTCCTAGATTTTATAAATGTGCTTAATGCCTTGTAGAATGTCTTTGACTTCATCACTGAAATTTTTTCTTTTCAGAAGCCTTGTGCTAATTTCCACTCCTACGTCAAATATATGAGTGCCATTTTCCTAAACCCTTGCCAACGCTGACTATTATTAGTTTTATAATTTCTGACAATTTGATAGACAAAGTTGGCATCTCATTATTAATTTAGTTTGCAGTCTCTGGTTACTTTGTCCATTTTTTTCTTTTGTGAAGTTTCTCTTTCTGTTCTTTCCCTGTTATCCACTCATTATTATATTCATGTTTATTTACAAGAGTTCTTTCTTTATGCAGTAAATTTATTAACATTTATTTGTTAAAAATGAAAGTATCAACTCAGAAATGCCTTCCATCTTCTCATTTTCTAGTTGCTTCCATAAGCTTGGATGGAGTAGGTGGAGAAGGAATGTGAGGGTGTTTACTGGGAACATTATTGGTGGGGAGCATGTTAGAGGGGGCAGAAATTCAGTTCATCCTTTAAACACCCCCATACTGTTTTTCCTAAGAATAATAGTCCACATGCCTTCTTCTGCTCAAGATCTCCTCATTTTTCTTTATCAGTCAACTATCAAAGTGCAATTTTATCAACCAGACATTAATATTTCCATATTAACGTTTCCATGTATTTCCAATACAGGCTCCCAGTATTTGTTTTCATATTGTGAAATATTTCAACCTAATCAAGATCTTTCTAGGCTAATTTAATGTGTTAAATGTTGAGGATATAGTGAATTACAACATCTATTTCTTTAAAGTGGCCGCAGATGAAGAAAGAGGGACAAATAAGCAGATTACAATTCATGAAATAAACCTCATGTCAGAAACATTCAAAAGGCATTATTGGGAAATAAGGGACAGATGGTCTGACTGGCAGAAAAGAGGATGGGTACAGAGCATTTTGGTGAATAGACAATTGTCCATCAGCTGAGAAGATAGGTCACAGAGGAGAAGAAATACTCTAAAATGAGAGAAGTTTAAGTGCAGTTTTGTCAAATACAGAATTATAGGAGAAGTGGTCAAAGGTGAAGCGGGGGGAAAGGTTCAGATATCTTATTGTATCAAGGGATTTTGGTTTTAGATTTAGAGTAGCAGGGAGTAATTGAGTTTTAAACAGAAGACAAACTGATCAGGATTATGCCTAATAAAAATCACCCTGGCTGCATTCTGGAGAATGAATCAGAAGGGGACTATTTAGAGTAACTAGGTCCAAGTTGGTCAGAGACATTTTTGATTTATACTTATTGTCTTGAGATTTTGCCCTGGTTTAGCATTTGTCCTAGGTTTTTATTTTAAAATCAAGTGCTATTCTTATTAAGCATTAAAGCAAGCTGGGATGAGTTTGGGAGACTTCCATTTTGTACTTTCAGCTTCTGTCATGGTCTTTTCTAGTAGTGTGATGAATATTCACTGGGTGGGAGCTTTTAACATATAGTTAAATCTGGAATAAAACCAATGAGCCTGGCTCTCTTCCTGACTTTCCAGTTGTAAGGCAGCTAGAACCTATTTTTTAGCGGAGGGGAGCATTTAGACTGTTCCTTGATAAAACCAAGAAATTTCAACATTAGTAGCTAGGGAGGGTGTGTCTAAGTCCTTCTGGTCTTAGGTGATGTAGAGAAAAACATTTGAAGCTACTATCTTGACTAGCCCCTTTGTGTACCAGTGAGTTGCTGTAGTTCTTGCTACAGCCCAAGATCTGAGCAAAGCTGCATAGGTCAGCTCTTGGCCGTATCAGTGGGAAATGTGGGACATCAGAGATTAGATGTACGTGAAATATATGCAGGAAATAAACACTGAGCACTTACTGTGGAGGATGGAAAGGATCGTCTCAATGCTTTTCCTGCAGTTTTGTCATTTATTGTACAGTACAGAGCTACACCTGTTATTTATTGTATTGTCAGCTAATGCTTATTATTTTTGTTTTTGCAATAAACTCTTTTGGCAGCAATGAGCTCAAGGGAACGTTCAATGAATAACTAAGCACTGAGTTTTCATCTCATAAGAACGTCGATGCTGAATGTATGACACACATAAAGTGCTTGTGAACATTTATCAGCTGCCATGGAGGCAATAGAAGTGTCATCAACTGGGAAAAAAAAGACACAAATCTGCTGGAGGAATATTGTCATCTGCTTGAAGAAGCAGTACCCACTGTTAAGAGACTGTATGTAGATGGTGACTTACCACATGCAGCTGAGGATGGTATGTTCTGGCCATCTCTGATATTTGTAGGCCTGGGGCAAGAGAACAAATGAAAGCTCACATTCCATTAAGTTTAAATATTTACAAGTTCTGAATCAAGCTAGGAAGCTGTTGAATAAAATATATTCTACACTCTCACCTTAACAAAAATACATTTGTTATGACAAAGTAAAAAAATATATAAGGGTACAGCTTTGAATTGACAAAAATCCAAAGATGACTGAACTCAATTATATCTGAATGTTGCAATGGCTCAGCAAAGTTTAGACAAGCAATGGGAGTAATATGTAATTCATGAACTACTATGTATTAATTCCACAAAATTTAGTGTTCATGGGGCTGAGGATACAGCTCAGTAGTAGAATGTGTGCTTAACATATGCAAGGCCCTAGGTTGTCTCCAACATACACACACACACACACACGAAAAAAACAAATAAAAATTAATGTTCTTTCCTTCATTTCAGCAAAATCACTAGTTATATTTTTCAATTCAATATTTTCATGTGATTTGTATTCTGTTGATGGTAAAGATCTATAGGATTAAAAGTTAAGATCAAATTATAGTCAAAGTATATAAATCTAAATATGTTCATTTAAATACATAAATTAATGAATTTACAATAAAACTCAAGTTACTTTTCATGTTTTAAAATGATATTTTCTTTTAAAAATATTCAAAATTATCAATTAAAGTGACAAGATAACTATCTTTTTTGTTCCGGAACTGGGGATCAAACTCACTGCCCTGAACCTGCCAGGTGGGTGCTTGTGCCATTGAGCTAAATCCCCAGCCCAAGGTAACTATCTTATACACAGCAAATATCATGAAATTTTAACATCAAAATTAAATATAGATAAAATTGTGTAATGAAATGTTATAAAAGTAGAACTATTCATAATTCTAGGGTTCAGTGTCTATCTAGTTGACAATTTAAAGAATCTGAAATTTGTTTTACCCATGTTATAGCTAATTTGATATATACTTACACATAAATGTAAAAGATAAATACATGTGTATGTATGGATTTATGGACACAAATGAATTTAATAATTTGAACTTTCAAATAGTGGAAACATTACAAATACTTACTAAATCATTAGTATTTCTGGAATCCAGGAGTAGAACAATAAAACAGTAATATCCTCAGCACTGATGGGAAATGATACTTGCATATGCATAAATCTACTGTATTCTTGCTGTCCGTGGGGAAACATTTGACAAGTTAATTAATTTTCTTTTTCTCTTATATAAGTTCTTCCACTGCTCAGCTCCTGCATGAGCTCTAAAATTGTTTCTGTGTCTGATTTTGAAATTAGCATTTGGATGTACAATAGTTACTTTTTCTTTCTAGGACATTGGGAAAGGTTTGTGGAAAGAGGTTCCTTAGCTTTGAAGAAAATTAGTTTTAGGTGTGGACATTTAACATGTTGGCTCACAGTCTACCAGCACTGAGCTTGGATATCCAGTCAGAGCCACTCATGTGTTTTTAAATGTACTTAGTTATAGTGTGTTCATCATATTCAGTACTCCTGGGTAAGGGTCTTCCTCGTTTTTAACGTATGATGTTGCACAGCAGATGTTTTCATTTAGTTAAATGACTGAACTTTGTTCAAAATTTTTCTTGTGCTACAAAAAGTGAAGCAATGGCTGTCAGTGTGTTGGATCCATCAAAAGATGTTCACAAAGAGTTACATGACACCAGTTGTATATTAGTATCTTTGGATGCTTTGAATAAAATATCAGTTCATTCTACTATAGTTTGATATTTTAATCCAATTCATGGATTTAAATTAAACTTTTTGGGGCTCATTCTGTCAAAGGTGTAATGTCTGCCACAGTTATGAATGCTATAGTAAATTCACTTAAAATTTCAACATTTGAAGATAAAATAATTTGGGAGTGCAGTAGTTAAAGTATAAATCCTAGCATAGCCCATCTTAGTGAAGAAAATGTTCGTAGCAAAATTAGGAAATCTATGGAAACTATATTTGGAATGAGTCAAGTGCATACATAATTCATAATTAATTGTGTAAAAGCAAGCTGCATTATACCAATAAAATAGCAGCTATAGCTTGTTAAAATTTACAAATGTTTCTATTTATACAATGTTAGAGTAATTAAAATATAAAATTTTTACACCAAAACTGATATTGAATGAAAGATATTTATCATCACTGTATGAACATCAAAAATGGATTTTAGAAATGCCTGAACCTTTAAATAACTTCTTTGTAAATTTTTCAGTGTCCTACATTTGTGTTGAACATGTTTGTAGGTCCTCTAAATTTTAGCTCTTAATTTCTCAGAACCATTTGAAAATCATTAATCAAAGTATTCAAATAATATTCACGTTTGAAGATCTTAGAAGAATAAACTTATTGAAAACAAAACTTTCAAGCAAAGAAACATTATCTATTTTTTAAAACAAGATGGAAACTAAGTAAGTTCAATGATGTGAGTTCAAAGGAGTTACATGATTTAATTTTGCAATCCTATAATTTAATGTTGGAATATCTTGACTTTGAAGTGTCTTCTGATGAAATTCCTATTTTTAATTGGGCAGATTTATAGTTTGTACCAAAATAGAATGAAATTGAGAAGCCCTGCAATTTTGCATAATCTAATTGTGCAAAACACTGAAAATATCATAACAAAGTCAACTTATTTCAACAGTCTTGTCACACAAAATTATTTGTCAAAGAAAGGTACTCCAAATAGAGGCAAAAAGTCACTACCTGAGAAAATATTTCAGATTATATATTTACATATTTCAATAAATATAATCTATCCTGAAGGTACAGAATTTGTACCTCAACAGGTAAAGATGTGTTTTTTCTTATTTAAAGGATTGTCTTCTAAAAAAAAGATGCTAGGACAGTTGGATGTTGTCATGTAAAAGAATTAATTTAGCCTTATATGTCTGAGCTCACCTATATTAGCTTTTTCTCATTATGAAAAAATACCTAAGAATAACAATTTAAGGAAAGAAAAGTTTCTTTGGGCTCATGATTTCAGAAGTTTCAGTTCAGAATCAGTTGACTCCATGGTAGAAACATCATGATAGAATGGTGTGGCAGAGGAAAGCTGTTCACCTCATGGCAGCAGGGAACCAGAAAGGGGGAAAAGCCAGAGAGAAAGGGACCAGGAACAAGATACACCTCAAAGGAATGCCCCCACCCCATTCAGTTCATGCTCATCAGTGGAGTTACATGATTAATCAGTGGATTAATCCACTGGATCAAGTTAGAGCCCTCATGGTCCAATTGCCTCCCCAAAGTCCATCGGCTGGCAGTGAAGCTTTCTACATAATAAGCCTTTTGGGGGACATTTTGGGTCTTAACAATAACATGTCCTATGAAAATTTAACTCAAAAAGAATCAAAGATCTTAATGTAAGAGCCAAAACTGCTAACCTAGAAACAGGTATAAAATATTCATGACCTTGGCAGTTAGGCATTAATCTCTTAGATATGACATCAAAAGCACAAGCAACCAAAGAACAAAATAAATAAACAGGATTTCATCAATACTAAAAATATTACACACTAAGCCAGATGTGGTGATATATGCCTGTAATCTCAGCACTATGGAAGGCTGAAGCAGGAGGATCACAATCTCAAACTTGGCCTGGGCAACTTAGTGAGACTCCTTCCTCCCCAAAAGGCTGGGTATGTAGTTCAGGGTAAAGGCTCTGGGTTCAATTCCCAGTGCCATATAAAAAGACAACTAATTTTATACCAAAGGATATTATCAAGAAGTAAAAAGCCATCCTATTTAATGGGGGAAATTTTTGTAAATCATGTCTAAAGACGGTCTAATTTTGGAATAAAATAATCTTAAAACTCAGTGCTAGGCCACTTGCCTCCCCAAAGCCTCCAAAGCCTCAAAGCACTAAGATGCAACTTAGTGCTAGGCCACTTGCTATCATGAACAATCCTTGAGTTCAATCTCTAGCACAACCAAACCAAGCCAAACCAAACCAAACCAAAAGACAACCCACACAAAAATAAATAACAACAACAATAAAAAAATCAACAATAAAAAGTCAACCCAATTAACAGTTCGGCATGGGATATGAGCAGACACTGTCTACAGATAACATGCAGATGGGCCAATAAATGCTCAAAAAGATGGTTAATATCATTAATCACTAGGTAAATAAAAAACAAAACCACAATGAGGCAACACTGCACACACACTAAAATAACTATGATAAAACAAGCAGAAAATGGAAAATTAGTGTTGGTGAAGATATGGAAAAATTGGACCCATTATACATTGCCGGTGGGAACTAAAAATAGTTTATTAGTTCCTCAAAAAGTTAATCATAGAATTGCCATTTGGTCTAGTAGTTCCATTCTTAGGTATATTCTCACGAGAACTGAATACATGTCCACACAAAAATGTAGCACATGAATGTTCATAGCATCATTATTTATAGTAACTCAACATTAAAAACAACCAAATATTTATCAACTGAAGACTGACTATACAAGATGTGGTATATCAGCACAATGAAATAATATCTGGAAATAAGGAGGGATAAGTACTGATACATGCTAAAACATGGATGGACCTTGAAAAATGCTGTGAGAGAAGCAAAAGGTTGTATAATATATGATTCTGAATATGAAATATTCAAAATAAGCATATCTGTAGAGTCAACAGTAGATCAATAGTTGGCAGGGGCTGGGAGGAGCAGGAAGTGGGATTGGGTGGTAACAGGCGTAGGGTTTCTTTTGGAGATATTTTGGAACTAGAGTAACAGTGATTGTTGTATACCATTGTGAAAATACTGAAAACCACTAAAAGTATCTCAATACAAAAGTATTGTTGCTTGCAGAGAAGTGTGGTTGGGATATGTCAATAATTTGAGATTTATAAATAAAAGATTACAGGAAATTGATTATAGAAAATTCTATAAAACAATTAAAATAATGGAACCATGTAGAAATAAAATTCTTTAGAAAAATGCCATGACATCATATTAGAGGTGAATATGATGAAGTGAAATAAAATATATGTAATTATGAATACGTATAATTTCTGATTGTGTGTTTTTGATCATTATATAATGAAGAATGTAAGAGTTTTTGCTTTAATTTATATAGGTAATATAGTTTTTATTAAAATATTTTTATTTTTAATGGTTCTGAAGATAATTATTTTACAGGTGTAGTAATATAATAAAGCCGGGGTTTACTGGTCAACAAGTCAGCATTCCAAAGATTATATAATTTTACTTCTTTTTAATTCCTTTTTTATTCAACTGTCACAATAATTTATGTGATCACACTATACATGCAAAGAGTGGTAAGACAAGTTAGGGCGCTATTTCCTCCAGGCAAGAGATGATGAAGGTTTGAACTAAGCTAGAAGCTGTGGGTACAGACAGAATTGGGTAGATCTGGAGATATTTAAGAGGAAAGAGTGGTAGGATTTGGTAGTTAGTTGGAAATTCTAGCTGAAAGA